>VYZW01053152.1:0-63034 GCA_013401315.1 Balaeniceps rex
CAGGTTGTTATCATGCTGCCCCTTTTCTTAAGCGGGAAAAATTAAAAGATTCAAACCACTGCCAGCACAGGTTTTGCTACCCACACCAAGCCCAGAGGAGTTATGCCAAGAACTGGGCTGTGTAAAGTAGCATGCTCCTGGTGTCAGAGAGAGCTCTAAGGAGCCCCTTCAGCTTCCTTATTCACCATTTTCTTCCTTATTTCTACTCTTCTTTTCCTAGGAGAATGTTTCCAGCCATGAGAGTGAAAATTACTGGCTTGGATCCCCACCAGCAGTATTATATTGCCATGGACATTGTGCCCGTGGATAACAAGAGATACAGGTAAGCATTTTAGGTGCAGAGGTAGGAACCTTGTGATAACTTACCATCAATGACAGCCTAAGAAAGACACATGCCATTATATACCATTGCAAAAGTGTGCTGGAGGAGACCATGTTGATTGATTTACACCAACGTAGTTGATTTGACCGGAATCGTGAGACACAAACCCAGAGGTTTAATGTACTCTCTTGCACTTTCAGATTGAAATGTTGCTCTTTTCAAATAGCAGTTTTTAATTGGGGAGATCCCTAGCATGCATTTCACAACTGACATGGTTAGCAACGGCTGTCTGAGGGAACCGGTAACTGGAGTTATCAACGGGGAGTCTGAAGCCTCTAAAACTACTTCAGCAAGAAAGGAATGGGCAAGTAGCGGCTGAACTAAGATGGGCATTCAGGTCTGGCCTGAACTGAATTGGGTGATTTTTGTTTTAAAAGTGCTCACTGTTCAGCACAGCAGCCACAGGAGATACGGGCCCTGACCTACAGTATGGAGACATTGAGAAACCCCCTGGTCACTCTCCACCACTGAGCTGAAAGACAGAAAGAGGAGATTTCTCTGATGTTAGCGGGCTCTCGATCCTAAAAAATACTCTGGAAAACTCACGGTCCTCTGCATCCCAGAAAACTATCCAGACAGAGGTGATTTATCTATATTCATTAAAAGACCCCCGAGAGCAAGCCTTTTCCCCAAATAGTCTTGACTACACCACATTTCAAGGACTTAAGAGCTGATCCTCTGCTTCAGATGCTAAATAGTACATTTTTTCTCTCAGATTGTGCAGAGTGTTTCTCAGGAAAATGCGTTTCCTGGGAAGGATCAAGGTAGTGTCTGATACTCAGCTAGATGTTTTGCCCCTTTATTTGAGTGTGGTTCTGACAGCATTAACATCAAAAACAAATATATTGTCTTACACCTTGTTTCTGTCCTTGTTAGCTTGTGCAGCCACATAGAGCAAACTAGCAGTGAAAGGAACAGATTCTTTTTTTTTTTTTTAATTTCTTTTGAAAATACATGAAATGAGTCACTGTTTGTAGGTAAGGACTGAAATAGCTTAGCAGAGCTGAGTAGAGGGGCAGCACAGGACAGAACTCAGAGGTGTTAGCAGGACTGTGTGTGAAATGCCTTAGGCTGGAGGAGCCGCAGGACAGAAATTAAAAATGTCTAGGCAAAGCTGTGGTAGAGAAATTTACGGCATATATAGGATGGTTAGGTCAGGAACACAAAAGATCACAAAAGACCAGGAACACAGAAATTATTTTTTACTCTAATTCCAACATTTGTAATACTATATGGAATTTCCTATTTCATAACATTTCAAAGCAGAAATTCTGTTTTATCAATTGTTCTAGTGTTATGCATTGGATTTTCCCCTTTCTGGATGAAGACACATGTGTTTTGCACAGTCTGGCATGGCAGCCAGTGCATATTTTCGGAAATTACAGGGCGTTAATTAATATTTTCAGAGAGGGCTTTGTTTACCCATATTTTCTAGCCTTTTACTCTGGCTCAGAGAGGGTTAAGGAGTTGAGAAGGCACATGTGGCAGAGGTTTACAGGGCAAATAACTGCAAAGGTGGTTTTAATAAGGAATCAAGTCTGAACAAGTGGCTCAGGGGTAATCTGGCTTTCATTTAGAAGGTAGGAGGTTGCAATAAAGCACATTCTCCCCTGACTGCAAATGAGAGCTTGGGATGTGTGCGGTAGCGTGGCAGGGGAGGGGGGGGTGCCCTGGAAATGTTCCTCCAGTGAATGAGTGACAACTTCCCTTAGCCATCACCCCTTCCTCTTTCAGGTATGTGTATCACAGCTCCAAGTGGATGGTGGCTGGCAATGCTGACTCCCCGGTGCCCCCAAGGGTTTACATCCACCCCGACTCACTGGCTTCTGGAGACACCTGGATGAGGCAAGTGGTCAGTTTTGACAAGCTCAAGCTGACCAACAACGAGCTTGATGATCAAGGCCATGTAAGTTAGAAGCTAATCCTGGTGTCTACTACCCCAGCCTCGCTCCTCTCAGATTTGAAAGGGTGCTGCTGCTGCTCTGATGCTCCTGTGTCCTGCTGGGCACCTATGCCTGTAGCCACTCCCCAGAGTTAACAGAGCTTTTTCCCCTACTTCAGCGCTTTTCCTCAAAATGTTGCCTGACCGTATAAAGCAATAAATCCCCTTTCTCCCTCGAATGGGAGTTCCACTTTGACATGGCACCTGCATATAGCACAAACTTTGTCTCGTACATATTTGTAACAAAAGAGTAATTTTCTTCATATTAGCCCTTACTCCATCCCTGCTTCCTTGTACCTCTGGATGTAGTGTAGATGTTTGGGAAAAAAAAAATCCTTTTCCTTCTCCTTTTGTTTTTTCTTCAGATAATCTTACATTCAATGCATAAGTACCAGCCCCGTGTTCATGTCATCCGCAAGGATTTCAGCAGTGATCTTTCTCCTACAAAGCCAGTTCCATCAGGAGATGGGGTGAAAACCTTCAACTTCCCTGAGACTGTCTTCACCACAGTGACAGCCTACCAAAATCAACAGGTAAAGCTGCATGCCTCCTTTTATGTTGGATGTTCATAAAAATACCAGTGTGCTCTTTGCGTTTGTGACATTAACTTCTCTAAGAAATGTAGCTCAAGAAGAGTGTACCCTTGACAGGCTCACTGTTTTTTTTTCCTGCATGAAAAAAAAATGCTTGCTATGAGGTATCCAGCCAGAAAACCATCTTGCAGATAAGGTGCCTGCAGATTTTATTGTAAAGTAGGTAGGTGAGTTCAACCATAAAGAGATGTATTCTGTTCACTTTTCCTCACCGCCTAATGGTACAGTGTCCTGTCCCCACTGTGATTTTAAAGTCAGTATGACTAGTCCAGATCCGTTATCTTACAGAGAAAACACATAGTTTTTTTCACTGCTAAAGCGAAGGGAGAAGTTTTATAGAAGAGGAATCTCACCAGTTTGCTGACAAAAGAAGCCTTTGAACATAAGCAGCAACAGTCCGTGTATTGCATATGAATTAAAATACTCATGCATAATTCACATTTTATTCAGATCTTGCACAGTTCCCAGTGGAGAGTGTTACCGTTGACTCCAGATATCGTAAGGAAGAGATGTTGCTACAGTGGGATACTATCTGCACAGGCCCTGACTACTGAGCTTTGTTACTGATCTGCCCCTCTTTCTTGAACTAGACTTCGTGGCACTCAGAAATATAATCTCAGTCCACACTCATGTTTGATCACAGAATTTCCTGTCTATTTTCCCAAAAGATATGATATCTTTTAGAGGAAATTAATTGCTAGGGAAATGTGAGCATTTGAGAATGTAAGCATTTGAGACACCAGCAAAGAAAGGAGTTTTGGAAAGGGCTCACTGTGGATTACACGTTTGCTCCCCCTTCTCCTCCAGTGGCCAGTGAAAGATGGTGTCCTAGTCTTTGAGGAGGAGGTGGCCTGCTTCATCTCTTCCGCAGGCATGTTCATTGCACGCATTGAGAGCTCCTTATGTCAACCCGTTCCCTTTGTAGTCTCCTTATGTATCGCTCATCTGCCAGCTATTCTGCCTCAGGGGTTCCCACTAGCCTTCACGCCACCTCTGTGATGATTTGGGCTCAGTGTGCTCCTCTTCTCTTGTTCGTGTGCACATACCCTCTGTTTTATTCTCAGGTGAGAGATGCTGTGCACATCCCACTTCCCTTTCCTGCCATTCTCCTCCTTACTGGGGTGGGTGTTGTGATGGTATTAAAAGAGCTGTGTAAGGTAATTTTTTCCCAGTACGTGAAACAGAATCTCAGTCGATGAAGCTTTTTGCTGTGCTAATAGTGTGTCCACTTAGAGAGCACAAGGTACTGTTATAAGCTAGAATGGGGGTACAAACCAGCTTGGAAGAAAAAATAATCTGTTATCAAGCCTGTTAGGAAAACAGGTTATACAATTTTCTGCCACAAATTGCAGAGGAATCGAATTGGAAATGGCGAGGTAAATATTTCTCCATGACAGCATCTGTGCTTCTGGAGGATGACTTAATGAACTCAGAGGACATCATTACATTTAGTATTCTTGGATTGAGGGACAAACCCATGTCAAGTCAGCTTAGGGCAGATTGTCACATTTAACCAGTGAATTGCTATAAAGTTTTTATTTTGCAACATGTAAGAGAGAGCACATGTGCTGACAGTGCTCCCATGACTGCTTCTGGATACCTACTCCTAACTTTTTCTCAGTCTGGTCCCCTTGAATTGACTTAAGTTGGGATCCAAAATGGATGAACTATTCCAGCAGAAAAAAATATTGCAATACAATGGCGGGGTTGCTGTCATTGCAGCATTTGAAATTTCCTGCCCCACCCTGCCCAAATGCATGTACTCCACAGACTTTAACTGTAGACCAGACACGGAAAGAGGATAGAGAAAGGACGACAAATGTCAGGAAAAAGCCTGTCGTTCTTCCCTAATGACCAGACCTGTAAGACATAATTACACAAGTAAGGGAGGTGCTAAGGGAAGGATCTCTGTCAGGCACTGGCACTGTAAGCCACTCTAAAGAAGCACAGAAATTTCTTCCTGTCTCTTCCCGAATTCCAAACATTTGGGGGTTTTGTCCAAAAAAATTTGCGGGAGGGCATTTTTATAATACCAGTAAAGGAGATTCTGGTGGGTTGGAGAAACCTCATTAAAAATAAATTTAAATCCTCTGAATCTGCCTGTGTGCCCTCCAGTGGCTGTAAAACTTTGCCTTACTGGGAGAAGCGTCTCTGGAAACAATTGTAAAATGTTAGCAAATCCACCACAGGGATTCCCTCTGCTGTAATTCCATCCTCCACAGAACATATCTGTCTCTGTACACACAAGTCCCAGGACAGCTGCAAAGTCAGGCTAGCGGAAATTAAGTTCACAAATTAAGCTTCTGCAAAAATAGGAGCTGCATTCCAGATCTGAGGTTAATATCCAGAGTAAGGGCTTGGTTCTGACAGAAGCAAAACACCTGCAAATCCACTTCAGATCAGTCCGTGTTAAACTAGTCCCTTTTGAGCAGTTTCAGGAAAAACACCTCAAATTTGATAGGATCTGGAGATCTCACTCCCTTTTTGCATTCCAGAGACAGGGTCTCTGGGACAAGGTGAGGCTGGCAGAGGGAACTTCTCGTGCTGTACCAGGCTGGGGAATAGCCAACAGGGAGTATGATCACACAGGCTGCAAGGTCAAAATCCCAATATTATTTTCCATATTTACCGACATGGAATTCATGTCCAAAAATAAAGCAGGAAGGAAGATTCCCCGAAAGCACTCAGTCTGGCTGTCATCTTCTTTCTTTAGAGGAGGGAAAAAAGAAAAGAAAAAAAAAAAAAAGTGGTTTCCAGACCAGAAAACCCTTGAATGGGCCCCCCAGATGCCAGCCAGAACAGCAGCACCTTGTGCATGTGACCGGGTGGCCAGCTGCCGTCTTGGGAGGCTGTAGCCTGTGCTTTGCTCGGCCTTTTCTCCTTAGCATTATTTGAAAGTCCATGAGTGCATCCAGCTGCCAGATATCCAGAGTGTTGAGGCTGGGATAACCCAGATACCAGCCAAACCTGAGCAGTATGCCTGCTTCCCCAGCCACACGGCCGTTGATGAGTTATAGCTCCTGGCGTTTTGCACCTGGGTCCAAGATGAGCTTCTCCTTTGGGAATAGCCTCTCAGCCACAGCGCTGTGCCAGGTTTCCCCATGCTGCCAGGTTTCTGCCTCTGGCACTGTTCGTTTGCTAAGCAAATAGTCTGTTCATGGATAATGGAAGGCTGACTTTAATATAAGTCTGGGCAAATAAGTATGAAAGATCATCATGCAAGTGGTTTGGGCAAGAATGGTAATCATCAGTAATTTTCATCTGTTGAAAGAAAAACATTTTGAAGAGATCAGCTAATTCTCTTTTTCTTCTTTTGCAGATCACCAGATTAAAAATTGACAGAAACCCCTTTGCTAAAGGTTTCAGAGATTCGGGGAGAAACAGGTAACAGGAGCTTGTTTGTGTTTCCTCACTGGTCTCCTCTCTCCTTCCCCTGATGAGTGCACAGGGCATGTGTCTAAGGCTGAGGAAGGCGTTTTGCAATCCTAATTCATTTTTACAGGAGAAGTTTGCTGCAGACTAGTTCTTAGAGGAATTAGAAGGACTGTTTTACTTTGCCTAAATGGATCCAATGTATAATGATGGCTCCTTAGAAAATACTTTCCCGGTTAGCCAGCTAGACTGACCCCGTTTCTTTTCAGAATTTTCTTCCAGTGCTACCTCTGCCTGGATCCTGCGTTCTCAAAATCCTGAGAGAGGGTTTTAGATATTCTTAGGCAACATATCGGTAAAGGCAGTTTATCACTTTCCTGCTTCATAACATTTTTTCTCCGACTCTACTTTTTGCTGTTGTATGTTTAATTTCCTGTTTGCTGCTACCTCAGTACCCCTTCGGTTACCACTACTTTCAAGGCAGTTTTCTTCTGTATCTATGTTTTGCTCTTGTTTTTATTTCCTGATGGAAATTAATTAATTTATGCTCATTTTTTTATTTTCATGTTCCTCTGAGCTTTACCATTTGTTGTTGAGAAACACAATTAAAACGTTCTTTAGCATCTCTGGTAAGTCATTAGTAAACTATTCATGTATTACTGCTATGGTGCCATGATACCCAAAGAATTAGGTAAAATAAATGAACTTGTAAAGATACCATAGAGTTTCTTAAAAAAAATTTTTTTTTTACTAAAATGAAGAACAGAGATAGAAAAATGGGAGACTGCAGCTTCTAAAACAGACAAATAGGTCACATGCTAAAACTCTGCAAATAACGAAAGTTGTAGGAAAGAGGACCTAGACACTTTTGCTTTATTATATACAGAAATGGTATGAAAGGCTGAAAGGCAATTTTTTCTTTTAATTTTCACAGGAAATTCCAAAACTTGGAGGCAAATGCTTGCTTTACATTAGAAGAAAAAATTGAGTTTCTGATAGGTTTGCAGGATAAAAGTGAAAAAATGTTCTGGTTTCAAACCATTTCAGTTTTTCTCCAGTGATCTCAAATGCGTTCATTTTGTGTTGCTTAATTTTGTCAGGATTTTTATGAAAGGGTTAAGTAGAACACCTTAAACATTACTTAGAATACATTGTATTTTAATAACACAATAGTAAACCAGGAACTTGAATCCAAAAACTTTTGTATTAGTAGAAGACATTACCATGTTATCAAAAAAGAGTAAGAAAGTCCAAACAAAGTTTCAACTTTTTCTGCCACTCCTGAATCCAGCAGACTGTGCAGCAGATTTTAGTATTTCAGATCTGAAATAGATGATGTGGGTATCCTTTAAATCAGTGTGACAAAGGCTTTAGACATTAAATTAATTATAGAATTAGGCATATATGACTATGTTACAAGAACCCTAGGGTTGTAAAGCAAGGCTCTGAGTGTGCAGACCTGAGTGAAAGTTGTGTGCGTAGCCCTCATTTGCTGTCCCCATGGGCACTGTTATTCAGTTTTTACTTGCATGCTCCTCTTGTGTGTGTTCACCAGGACTGCTACCTCATTCATGGTTTGGTATGGGAAACGTTCAGTGAATGGGCAGCTGCCCAGTGTTTCCCATCACCCGTTTAAATGCTGCGCTCTCCATGATCACAAAGATGACTTCTTACTGACTTAGCGACTTCCTAGCTCAGCTCCTCTGTTCTCATCTTACCGTAGCTGTGCAAAAAGATGTGACCGCCCTTATTTAATTCCCACCGTGAGCATTAGTTCTGATGCTTGAGGCACGTGTGACTTTTACTCTGCTCTCCTCTCCTGCGTGGGGGAAGTAATGTGCCCTGGGTACAAGGTCTTCCCCGTGTGCAGAGATACAGCTGCACTGGAGGCTGGGCTTAGAAGAGGGATTGATGCAGTTCCAGGTACATGGTGGGCTAGATTAACGTGGAAGGCATTAATAAGGTCCTAGCCCAGTGAATTTGGACAGTTTCCTGAAAAGGTTGGGAATTACTGATCTTTGTAGCTCATTGATTTAAGAAAGGGCAGGAAATTGCTACACGGCTGCAGCTGTGGGGAGGGCTCAGTAAGGCTCTCTGCTGATGTAAAGAGGAATTAAAATCTTTAAGGTATTACACATCAAAGAGAGCAGCCTGAGGCTTTAGGAAGAAAAAATAGGCAAAGGTATTTGCAAGCGTATATAGCAGTCAGGCGCCTGCCTCACAAGCAGTGGTCTGGCTAAGGTTGCATCGCTGTTGTCAACTAGCGGAGGACACTCTAAGGCTCAACTGCTCCCTTTAAAGAGGACACATACATAGATGTACACATAGGAGGGGGAAAAGCGTTAAGGTCCAAGCTGTGTGTGAGAAGGGCTCTCCAAATGGGACTTTTCTGAACTGTGCTGGCTGGCTTCTCTTCCCCTTGTGACTTTCTAATCTCATCAGGATCAGTGGTCAACCTGACTGATGATCATGATGCTCTGTAGCTTCCCACATCCTCACAACAACTTGTCAGCTACAGTGCATCAGGCTGTAGCTGGAGAACGTCCCACTGAAAATGTAGGCCTCCTTTGAAGAAGAAACAGGGTAATTTGAAAAAGGGGCCGTTTGTGAAGTAGGCAAGTGTAGTACATGTCCAAGAGGTTTTCTGTATAAGGTCTTAAAAAAAAAAAGTGTGGCAGCAGCAGGGGCCACAGAATGTCTGAGGCTGCGCCAAGGCATCATATCCCAGCGACACTGGGGTACTGAATCAGAGCCATGGTTAGAGTTTGCAGCAAATGATGGAGAAAAAAAACTCACTGCAAAAACAGAGCATGGTGGGAGAAGAGGAACTCTTAGGCCACTTCTTCCCTAGGACATTTCCTTTCTGCTTTGTGTTGAGGCTTTTCCATGAAATGGAGAGGGATGTTTTTCCTTCACTTATTTCTTATTCTGATATTGTTTCACTGTTGTTGCCTGCTGCAGAAATTATGGGATTGACTGTTTTTTTTAAAACTAGTTTCCCTTTTAAATCTTTCACTTCCGTCAGCTCACAGCCTTCCCGTATGGTTCCTTATGACTGTGGCCTCCCTTCATTAGTACAAGAGACTGCTAAAAACCTGCTGCTCTGGGACACCTCATCATGATGTAACTGCCTATATCCATCTGGGGGAGCGATCTTTTCATGGATCCCTTCTTGGATCTCCTTCAGTTGTTTGCACGGTTGTCTCCCTTCACAGCTGACTGCCTCAGCCCTTCTGCTGGGAGAAGGAGCGGTGAGGTATTTCAGAGGGAAGGATGCAAACAGCTCAGCAGCTGGATGTTCTTTTGCAGTCTTTGAGCACTCAAACCATGTTAACTAATGGTATTCAGCAATCTAGCCATTAGCCTTGATGGATTAGGGAGTTAGCCTGTGTTAGAAGGCCGAGTATTAATCCCCGCTTATTAGAGATTCCCTCTACATGATCTTTTGGTCCCTCTTTGCTTTATCTGCAAAAGCACGTGCGGCATCTGTAAAAGTGAAACAAGAGAACCAGTCCTGGTGGTGAAAGGATACCTAAGTAATGTACGTATGAGGCAGGTATTACTAGGTTTCTTTCCTGAACTTCAAGAGACTGAGAACCAGAGTTTTTGACATATGGAGCTCAGCTAGCCAAATGTTTGAGTAGTGAGGGTACATGTTCAATGCCACAGAGCCTATTTTTGGAGACTGAGTAAAGTTCGTTTGACACTGGGATGGTTGCGGGAGCTCCTTATCCAGGAGGAAGCCAGAAGGAACAACAGTCAGGAAACTCAGCAGGGTGAGGGAAGGGAAAAAACCTAAGCTGAAGGCAAGCAACAGCACTTTCAGATGTGGGCAGCTGAGGTGGATAAAAGTTGTTTGTGTTGGAAATGCTCTTTGAGCTTTTGTCTAGGGTAAGAGAGCCAGGAGGGCACTTGGAGCCAATAGTTTGGCTTCCCCAGTGAACAATGAAACGATGACCTGAATCCTGTGTGCGGCGGGAATGGCAAGGTCGGCCATATGGGATGGATTATGGAGGTGCACAGATAGCTCGTGCATCTTTTTTCATTTTTCAGACAATGGAACTGTTTCATTTATTGCCTATTATTAAAATTTTATAGCACTAAAAATAAAAAAATGAATGAAAAAGAGAGAGTGAATTTTGGATACCTTTTAAAGGACTGACCTTATTAAAATAAAGCTGGCAGTGAGTCCTTTTCTGATACTTTTTTTTACTTCCTTCATAAAGATGGTGTGAGAGGGAGGGTTTATGGCCCGATAGACAGTTTGAAATCGATTTTTCAGTGCAGTTCTTTGGAAGAGAAAGTGGATGCCATGTGGATAATGTTCAGCACACTTGGTACCAGCAGCCCTCACCAAAGCCCAAAAGAAGTTGCTGAGACTTCAGAAATGCTGAAAACAATTCTTTTTTTGTCAGCATTTATTGCTGTCCCAAAATGTCTCTTCATTGGCCAGGTGGGGTTTGTTTTCCCTGTTAGGGGCTGGAACACACACAGAATGGCACTCCAGTATTTCTGCTGACTAGGAGAGCATTATCTTTTTGTCCTGTGGTGGAGGTCTGTGATGTGGCTCTGGATATGTTGCTACCACAGTAATGTCATAAACTGCTATGGGAGAGAAGGTTGTTAGAGTTGACAGTGATGGACTTTCTTGATTCCCACCTCCTCACCCCATCATTTCTTTTACAAAAGTAAGAATACATCACAGGAAGAAGAAAAAAAAGATATTGAAAGGTTAGGGATAGAGTTGTAAAATCAGTCACACAAAGGTGGCGTGCATTCTGGCCCAAGCTGTTTTTGCATGGCTGCACGTTGTTTTTCTGCAATACTCCACACATGGGGTGGTAGGTGCCTAGCAGGTTAGCACAAGAGGCTGCTGTCTCATGGATCTTGTCTGATGCATGGAAGAATCTGAAAGTTCAGTAAAGATGTGTTCTGCTTAGATACATTACAGAAACACCCACAACATTTGTTCTGCACAAAGATTAAAAAACAAAACAAAACACCCCCAAAACAGGGAAAAAAGGATGATCTAGTATACAGGGATCTAAATTTGTGTATAGGACAACTGGACATAACTTTGAGCTCTGTCACCCACGTACCTAGGGAGGTTGTTTTATAATGCATGCTCAACATGTGCACACCTCTGGGGGAGTAAAGGACTCTCATTTGGGGCAGGAAGAGGAAAGATGTGCCTTGTGGAGTTTGGCATCCATTCCTCAGGCACCTGTGGCCGCAGTGCTGCCCAGAGCATTATGTGGCAAGCTGTGAATCCGGTGAAGCCACAGTGTTGCTGCCAGCAGTTGCAGCGTGGAAAGGGGAGGGTGACAGGAGCCATGTCCACAGCAAAGGGGCTGTTCTAGACCTGCTCCCCTGGAGCAGGAGGAGGTGGGTCCCTGGTGGCATCCCTCCTTTCCCTGGCATACAGGGCAGGAATAGAGCAGCTTTGCAAGCTGCTGTGGTACACTCAGTGCTGCTGTTTACCCTGTGTGGGCTCACAGGCACAGTGGAGTCCAACCCCTGAAAGCAGTATAGTATTCCTGATTTACTCTTTTGTTTCTTCTTATTATCTCCTGACTATTCTCTTTTTTTCCTTTTCTTTTCTTTTAAAAGTACAAATTATACGGTACTTGTGAGAAATGTATTGATACAGGGGAAAGTGGTAGACAGAGAGCTAGAAACTTTGAACTGTGAGTCAAGCTGAGCTGAGAATGATGCAGAGGCAGGGGTAATAGCTTTAACCTGCCTTTACTGTTTCCCTGAGCCACCTCCTGCTAGGGGTTGGATTTTACTGGAAGGGAGTCATGAGAGCAGAGGTAGAAGTCAGATGCTGGTGCAGTGTGGGGTTATGTGCACGGGGATCTAATGACTGAGCCAGACTGTGTGAGCCCTGGTTTTAGTGAGCTGGCCTCCCTACTTCCCCTCAAGATCTTTGTGGCAGATGCAGAGCAGCTGGATCAGCACAGCTGGAACTTTCAGTCTGTATTTCTGGATGTATTACTTGCTTTTAATCATCAAGGCAGGTCTTTTCAACAGTAGGTCTCGTTGCATTGCGACTTGCTCAGGGCATTTTATGCCCCCTGGTTATATGGTAGCAGAAGGTCCTCCCTCAGTGTTTGGGCTGGGGATCATTTATGAGGCTGCAAAATGGTACCGTTCTCTACCCAGCTGCGTGTGTTGAGAAGCAGATGGACTCTGAACATGTGTGGCTTTCTCACACAGGGAGTGGAGGAAATCCTGGGGGTGGTGCTGGTAGTCGAAGAGCTGCTTTTGCACACAGAGCCCAGCTTAGCAGATGGGTTCACATTCTGCGCTGCCTTGTTGTCTCTGAGCTCCATGAGCTGGCAGAGGCCGCTGTATTAACCAAATAGTTTTGTTGTAACGTGCTCAGCACTAGTGTGAGACTGCTATGCAGAGATGTCTTCTGTTTCTACTTCTAACAGCTTAGCAGCTAATAAACACCATGCAACAACCTCTCTACTAAACCTCCTCTTAAAATACAGAGTTTGGTTTGCCAACTCCAATGTATTTAAAGCATCCGAGCTTCCGGGGAGACTTTGGAAAGTTAACTGTGTGAGTGGAGGCACGTGCAGAAAGACATTTTCAGAAGCAAAAGGCAGCTCCAGTATCAGCTCAACATCTGATGAGAGGATCTGGGGATGTTAGAGCCTTTTGCATTGAAAGGGGATATGTTTCTCGCATTTGACGAAGCATCTCTAGTCGTGTTCGGTCAGTGCGAGGGCTGTAACCTACTGCTGGAAAAGAGGCAGGTGAAAGCGAGGAATGGGGAACAGAGCAATGTGCAGCTTCCACAGAGGAGAGCTTTTCCTGGGAAGAAACTCCAGGGGGTTGTCTTGTAAAGAACCTGGGGGTCTTTCCTTGATAATGCACCTATGTCCTCACTGAGCCTGTGGAGTTAGAGACTTTCAGCAGAGCTAGCATTCTGTGGTGAAAATAAGAACAAATCTGAGATCCCAGCCCTTCAAGAGAAAAAGTTCTCTCTTGCTTTTTGGCTTTTTCTCTTTGGTACTGCCTTTGCGCTGAGTTAGGGACCCAAAACAGAGATGCCACTGATCTTTTATAAAAAACCTCTTATGCTTTCTAGTTGAAGTCCAAAACCAAGGAGATAGCCTTTTGAATGGCTTCCCATAGCACTTCAAAGCAGTGTCCAGAACTAGGAGGTGGCAGGGAAAGGCAATTCACAAAATCTCTCTGATTCTGAAGGCTGAATCCCAGACCTCCCTTATTTGCATCATAGCTTGCATCCACAAAGTGTGGAAACCTGCTCTGCGATAAAGCATGCCTTGAGGAGCTGACGGTCATGTGTCCCCTGCAAAGCAGACAGAAAGCTTGGAATCCTTGTTAAAGAAAGAAAAAGGCACTGGAAGACTGTTAGGAACTTTTGAAATCCAGGGCTGGGGAAATTTCATTTTACTCTAGTGGCTAGCACCTGTGCGGGAAGGCTCTCTTGAGGAATTCACAGATGCCAAGGTGACCTTTTGATGGCCACTGGCAGCCTGTCAGGTGAGGTGGGAGCCCTATTCCCCCGGCACCGATACCCTTGCCAGTTGACTGACATTCTTCTTCTCTCCTTATTTTATTTTCATTGCACAGGACAGGGCTGGAGGCCATTATGGAGACCTATGCCTTCTGGAGGCCCCCCGTGCGCACTCTCACCTTCGAAGACTTCACTACCATGCAGAAGCAGCAAGGTGAGCATACAAAGGGCATGCAAAGAGCTGTAGAAAGAGCAGGAGAAGAGGGTGTAAGAGCAGCAACGCACTCTGCTGTGCATCTGGCAGTCGGGGGGGTGTTCATGCACGTCATTGAGCTCTTGACTGCTGCGAAAGGACGCCGAGCAGAGAGGCTAGATGGAAATGGTGGACAGGCCATGCCTTATGAGGTGCGGTGCAGCCACTTCATCTCCCTGGTGTATCCAGTGCACCTAAGAGCTAGAAGGGGGAGCAGGAAGGAGCACAGGGTTGGGAGCACCAGCCCAAGTACACGGCGTGAGTTAAGTGTGAAGAGAGCACAGAGAGATGGAGGAAACACTCCAGCATGTCAGACGCGTTGTTCTCCATTTACAGTTAGAGTTTGCCATTTGTGTGGCAACACAAGGGGAAGGGGCATGTGCCCTCTGGAAGCTTTAGGAGACCAGAAATGTGTCTCCCCTCAGGATCATGCTGCCTTGCTTTCAAAACGCAGTGGCCTTGCTGGAGAGAGTTTCTGTTAGTATGAGGCTGGGAAGAATTATTGGGTCGGCCAAGTGTTTTCTGCTTGTTCATGCTGTGTCTTTTCATAGCTTCTGCCCTTTACATCCCTCATTTGTTAAGTAGGGCTTTCATCTCCAGTTTCAGGCTGTGTTACTATTTTTTTTTTTTGCACTGATAGGACTTCCCCATTCACTTCAGTGCAGCTATTTCTGGTTAAAAACACAGCGATCACTGGGAAGAGAGGTATCAGGGCAACCTGGTACTTTTTTTATTCCAATGTAAATGCAAGAAAAGAAACAATCCAAAGCTGTGTTCAAATGTGACATCTGTGAGGTTAAACAATCAAAACCAAATGCATGCCCGGTGCAGCAGATTCTCCAGCCTCACACATTTGAGCTTGACATCACTCCAAAACTTCCCTCTAGACCTCGAATGCATCTGGGGATGGCGTGGTCTCCTCCAGAGGGAGGGCAGCAGCAGTGGCTGCTGGGGCTGCCCATCACAGGGTAGGAGAGGTGGTGCACAAGCTCACGGGCATGTGTCAAGGAGCACTTGCAGTGAGGCGTGCGGTCAGAGATGGGTTAAAACAGGGATTCAGAAATGTTTTCGTCACTCACCTAAATAGAAACATAACAGCCTCTCCTCCCAGTCATGGTTGCTGAAGCAGCCTCCCTCCTCTGTCTCACTGCCTATTTGGGCTCGCACACCTCCCCTCCCCTCCCCTCCCATTGGTTATCAGATAACATCCTAGTGGCAAGTCCAGCTATTGCTTACGTGGTAAGGTAATATTAGGAAAGGAAAATATTTAATGTATTTTTAGCTTGTTTTAATATAGTTTGGCAGCTGAAAAGCCAGGAAGCAAGCCAGTACCCTGTGACCAGCCGGCTCTGTGCAGACCACCACCACTGCACCACAGACCACTAGGTTTAGGGCAGCCCTTAACTAAAGTTGCATCCACAGATCCGTCTCAAAACTTAAAACTCACTACAAAACAGTGCTCTTGAGCTCTGCGTTTAGCCATGTGCAACAACCTCAAGATAATAAATCAAAAATATTCCCTCCATCATAGTGCTCACCTCTCCAGTGGTTGCTGTAACAAGCTGACCCCTGGTCTCAGCGATAGGTGCAAAGCCAAGGTGCAAACACACTGTATTTTAATTTCTGGCTGCCGGGACAGCCCCCAAGGGGCAGCACAAATATGCTGGTCTGGAGGCCTTGAAATTGGCCTTGAATTGCTGGCAGAAAGAGCAAGAAATGCTGAGGTGGCTTTAAGCCACATGTGATTCTTCCCTCCAAACCTATGACGACCAGGATGCAGAGTGCCCATACCTCTTCATCTCCTTGCTTTCAAGCACCTGAACTGTGTGACAGGTGAGTAAACCACTGGTGTTTAAGAGCTGACTTCAGCATAAGCTGTCGCCCCTCAGGTCCTCTGAGTCTTAGCCAGTCTTTTCATGTAAGAGACTTGCCTGGGACTCTACTCCTCTCTCCCACCTGAAGCTTCAGTGCTCTCAGCTGCATGCTGTTATCTCATACCCCTGCAAATTTATGAATTAGAAGTTTTCAGGGTATTATTTTAATAGACACTTTAAATCTAGATCATGCTGTTGTCTCCAACGCTGGGTGAATATGTGGCATTTCTGAATAAACACTTGAGGAATTGCAAGTCTCCATTTTATTCCCTGAATTGTTAGTTGGGAAACTGCACTGGGGCTGCAGGAGACTTTTGGGACTAGATGTGTCCGCTGCGACTTGAGAGGAGTGCATACTTACTGCAGAGAGACAAGATGAGAACAACAAAAGTGGCCACATGCCTAGGAAGAAACATCATTGGTGAGGAGCAAGTAATGGTTCTTCAGCCTGGTGAGGAGGGAGAGAGTACGTCACAGTACTGAAATAAGATGCTGCCTGTGGTGGATAGGAAAAAAGCAATAGGCTGCAGTTATATGAAGTCTTGTGAAGTGCTGGAACAGATCTCCTGTAGGAACTGTGGAATTCAGCCTTGATTTTCTAGAGATGAGCCCCCCTTACTGTGGTAGAAAAGAACTTCTGCTTTCTGGGGCAGAAGCGTGGGACTTCAGCAGTATAAAAGTGGTGCCTTTGCTGCTTTCCAGCTAGATTTTTCTTTGCTATGGATTCTTAGCTTTTTTTTTGTCACTTGGTAATTTTTCATGAAATAAAAGTGTTATCTGCCTTTTCCAAAACAGTTTTGTCAAACAAATCCAACTGTATTATTTGGTTAAGTTAGAGGTTTGACTGATAGAAATAGCTGTATAGGTGTGATGGATTTTTGGAGAGCATTTAACTTATTGCCACATGTGCCAGCTTGGAAAAGTTAGCTTTAGCGTGTATTAAGAAATGAGTAGCCGACTTATCACAGAGCTGGTGTGGTAAACGTGAAAACACCATCCAGTAAGGACAGTCCCAGTGTCGCTCTGCAGAGACTGGTTCCAGTACTAAGTTGTCCAGAACTAAATGAAACAGTGCAGTTGCTAAAAGGTACAAATCTCATAAAGACTGCAAAGTAATGATGGGGACAAAGGTATGAAGAGTAGCAGAGATTGCTTGGTAACCTGCATGCATTCAAACAAAGCATAGCTTTTAGTTCAGCCAGATACAATATCATGTGTCCAGGAACAAAAGGTAGGACGTACCTACCCACCAAGTGTGCTGGGAAGTGTTGGCACTGACAAGAACTTGGAGGTCTCAGTGGATAAGCCACTGCACATGCAAGGGACAGCGTGTGTAATACTGTGAGAAAAAGGGACATGCAATCTCTGGCGTAGAAAAAAAACAGTGGTAAGCAACGGGGTCACCATTTCCTAGCTGCAAACTGGCATCACAATATAGTTTTCTACTGTATGTATTTTTAAAGGGTGGAAAGAGATTGAAGAAGATTCAGGAAAGAAAAAGTAGAATGATTTGTTGGCTTGGAGAAGATGCCTGAGAATGAAAGCTCAGTTTGCATAGTTAATCAAAAAGAAGATCAAGTACTGAATCTTTACAGCCTGTACTATCTTGCAGAGAGAATAATACATGGTAGCTTTGTGTCACCCATCCTCGACAGACTCTTGTGACTGCAATTTCCGTGTTTTTATGACACAACTGTGTGGAACATGGCTTCATTATGGTGGCTCTGATTTTTCTACTCTCACTGAATGTTCATCCCTTTTTGTGGGATGTTATGAGATAAGGAGAACAGAAATTCCCCCTCATCCACCTTCTTCATAAAATGAATCTCTTTACAGGTTTTATGTCCTCCTTCTGTGCTTCTCACAGTGAATAGTGCCAGTCATTTCTTTTCTCGTCAAGTGGGAATTTTTCCAGATCTTTAATAGTTTCTTTAAAACCAAGCCTGCACAGAGTATTCCAGATGCATCCACATGATACAATTATCTAAAGGTATTATAATTTTTTCCACATTATCCTTTCTCCCATTCAACATGCATCCTAGTGCTTTGCTCATTTGTTTGGCCCAAGCTGTATGTTGAGCAAGGGCCACAGTGACACACCGAATCAATACTCAGCGTGCTGGATGCAGCTGTTTCATACAGGGATTAAATAACTTTCTAATCTACACAATGATAGGTTTCAGCTGCCACACAGACTGGAGAGCCTGCTATCATGAGCAGTCACACAGATGCCTGGTGCAGCTTTATTTGCACGTGTTGACGTTGCATTAAAGTGCATCAGTAAATCTCTGCAGGTCTGTGACCTGAGTGGTCACTGTATTGTCCTACCAAGGAGAAGAACATGCCGTTTCTGTCAGTGAAACCCTCCTACCTGAGCACAAAACCTCTCTTTTGGAGCATGCAATCCAAAAGTCATTGCAGCTTTACAAGGGCAAGCACCGTGTTTGACACAATCACAGCAGATCTGCAGCCATTTTGAAAAAGAAAAGTCCCCTCAAACAAAAACTTTGCAAAAAATGTCAGTCCAGGAGGGGCTGACCTTCTGGAGAATGATGTCACCCGCTCTGCAGTCTACTTATTACTAGGGAAAAAGGGGGCTTGGGATCATTGAATGCACATGGCAATGAGATGTGGGGAAAGCCAAGAATCTATTAAAGTCTTTAATTGGAATATATTTTCAAAATTTAGATTGAACCTCATCCAGGTTCTCATTATTAAAAATATGTGGCTCGGTTTCTTGATTTTAACAGGGAACATAAAAAAAAAAAAAGAAGAGAGGTGGGAAAAGGAAAATAAGAGTTCCAGTGACTCTGGATTGTGTCACTTTCCAAGAGTAAAAAGAGCCATTGCTGGCTCCTATGTGATACACAGTTTCCCACAGGATATTAAGATAAGCTGATCGCTATCAGTAATGGTAAGTTTTGCCAGGACATAGAGACTAGAAAGGCACTGTGACAATGCTAGAATAGTGATCGGTATCTGATCCTTCCTATAAAAGCTGATGACTTATGCAAGAAGTAAAATCAAAGGTACCATGGCAGCTGGTAAAAAGAATTGCCTCCTAAGCAGAATTTCAGGACCAGTATGAGAGTCACATGATGTACTATATCGGCAGGTTTGCAGCACATAAATTTTTACTTCACCATTAAATTACAGTTTTACCAAGTCCGCAAGAGTCAAACATCTTAGCTTTGACTGGTGAGTTCTCAAGGCAGCTTTCCTTTCAAATGAGGTTTCTTTGCTTTAATAAGTGCCTTTGCTGAGGACTGTACCAATTGCTTTGAGTAGATTCAACCCATTCCCTGTCAACTTGAGCATCTCCATTGATCTTGCACTGGAGACCTGAGGTAGAGAGGCCACCTATTAGGGAGTCTTCGTTAATAGTTGTTGAGATTAGCATCAAAAGCTTGAGGTTTGTCTAAAACAGCACTGGAGGCAAAGACGGGCGTTCTCCTCGCCAGTAAGACAGCTGTTGCTATCTCTGGTATCAGCAGGTATCTCTGGTAGAAGCAGGTATGCTGCTATCTCTAGAGCAGCATGAGTGTGTGAACTGGCGATTGAGCACAGCTCCTACTGTCTTCCTCTGAGAAGGAACATTTTTAATGCTGTAGTCTTGTGTCGGCAAGGATGTGCACAAAAGGTTCCCTCTCCTCTGTGTGGAAGAGGTTCGATCTGCTCATTTACTACTGGAAAGGAACAATGTTGTCTTGTGGTAGCGATGAGTCCGGACAGACCCTAAGGCTGCATGATATATCAGCAGATGGGAGACAGATACCCTGAGCTGAGGTGTTGCTGATTTTCCAGCTTCCCCATCTGTAAACATTACCCTTTTCAGGCAGGGATCACCTCTGTCTTGCCAAAGTTTGTCTGTACTTCTTGTTACTCATTTCTTATTTGGTATACTTTTCTCCATGTCGGGTGTGGTGCTCAGAGAGCTGCCCTGATTGCACCCATCTGAAAACAATATTGTGAACATACAAATCTGTATTGATGTCAAGTGGAGGGAAGACTGAGTCCTCCAGAACTTCACCTGAAGGCACCAGAGGTGCCTTGAGGCAGAAAGAAGCAAATAACTGTTAAGATCCTTTGGCTGTATCTGAGTTCCCAGATGGCCAAAATAGCGTCTCCCAAAAGACCGGAGATGCTGATATCAAAGGAGGCTGAAAAACCTACAAATACATCTGCTTGGCCACTTGCCTCCTGATGGCAGCCATCGTTCTCTCAGCCATGCCACCAGGATAATCTGGATGCTGCTTCCCTTTCAAAATCAATTGTGAACAGTCTAGGCTATTGGCAGAGGTCAGCTATCTGGGCTTGGTCTCAATTATCTTCTTGATTCTTTTGACCTTGAAGAGGAGATTGGAAACAGAGCGGTTGTTGCCAGAGTTATTGGGATCAAGAGCTGGTTTCTGCTGCATACTTCAAATGGCTAGTAGATTGCCTCACCTAAACGAAGCAACAGGGAACAAACTGTTCCAGCTTCTTCTTGGTTGAGCTGCAGACAGTTTTTCTTTAGGGAAGGGGTGTTTCTGCTGCTTCAAGGTCTCATCTTTCACAGCGAAAAGCTAAAATGCCCTCCCAGACGTGACATGAGGGGCTGAGAGTCAAAGTCTGTGTCGCTCCCTGATCACCTGAAAGGAGCCCGAAGCACTCTGTTACTCCAGGGAGGTGTTTAGCCCAAAGTCTAATTAGTGAAGCCTAAATCTCTGTTATCTCATGGGTGGTGATCAGATTTCACATGAATGAATGGAGGGAGGCAATTACACTTTGAAGTTTTGCACAATTTCCTCAGAGTGGCACATTATTTTGTCACGAGTAGAAAGTGGTGCTTTGAGCTTGCCACAATATTGAGACATTTTTCCTCAGTTCAGAAATTTTGAACTACAGTGCCTCAGGGGTTTTATAGTTGTTTATTGTATTTTTTAATCATTTAATATGCTGGAACTTCCAGGGCCTGTGTTGGCCCAAAGCAGACTCCATCAAGAATGGCAGGAGAGGTTTGCAATTCAGTTTACTTTTGTCACCACCAAAGTAATTACCATGATTTCAGTTAATCTCAGCTGCAAAGTTGCAGCAGTTTCTGTTGTGACTTTCTGAAGGCTTTGTGCCACAGGAAGTCCTTTTCTGCATCCTGTTTTCATTCAGTGTCATCTTCTGGAGTAGCTTTCGTTACATGACCCCCTTGTCAATGTCTGTGCTCAGCTGATGGTTGTAGATGTGAGGGACAGTGCATAATTATCACTGAAGAACAATTTTCTCCACTAAAGTGGGGTGCTCATCATCCTCTAAGCCTGAGTTGGTTTGATCTGTCTGTACTTGAAGAAGGGAAACAGGAGACATTTCTGTAGGAGCTGATGTACAACTCACGAAAGTGTTGTGTATGCCACATTACAACTGTCTGCGCACAAGACAGAAAGTCACGTCCGACAGGCCTTCTCCTGAGACAGCGTGGACTTCGCCCAAGAATACTGTGTGTTTGTATGAGGAGCAGAAACCCTTGTATTAGAGACAGTCTGGGGGGACTGGGAAGGGGATGTTGTCTCTTACTTTTGGGAAAGCTCTCTTGGCGCTCTGGGTGTAGATGGGAATTGAAATCAGACATCCTGAATTGTACTTTTTCTCCACATTAGAAAAAAGTGTTGTTTTTTACCATTAGATCTTGGAAATATTTTATCTTGGAGGGTGACTGAGGCAAGTTTTATCTCTTAACTTTCTGACTGCTCAGTTTAGGTTGCAGAAATCTATAAGAGCTAAAGGGAAGTAAATTGTTATTCTGAGTTGTTCTAGATTTACCACTAATTCCAGTGATTCTCGTAATTTGAGGCAAACTTATAAAAAAGATCCTTCTCTATAATTTACTAACCTTAAATAAAATTTCCTTTCATTCCTCACTTGCATACCGTACAGTACATACTTTCTCCCTTAAATCTGTTGCTGTAACCATCTTTTTTGTGCTCTGTGAGCTGTATCTCAAAGAACTACAAAGCACTCTTTATGTTTCCCCTACCAACCCAGCAACTTGGCATGCGGTAGATTTCAGGTCTCATTTGGGCCTTTTAAAGATTTTACCAGCGGATTCATAATTTGATAATTGGCCAAGGGGTCTAGAGAGAAAACAGGCAGCTACACTCTGTGAAGACAGAAATGGCTCTCATTCCCGTGAAAGAGGGAAGTTTTCATTCCTAGAAACAGGGAAAGAACGAAGAAAGAGTCCAGCATGTCACAGACCAGGTGTCCCTGCCCTTGCTTGATGAGAGAATGAGGAAGAGGCATCAAAGCTGTTTAGTTTTCCAAGGTGGTGAAGAAGGAACTCAGAGGAGTAGTGGTGGCGCAAGAAGGATACGATGAGGAATCTTTCAGTCCTTCTGAAGGTTGTAGGTTTGAGTTTTTGGAAAACTAGGAACGGGAAGAGAGACCTTGGTCTGTCAGTTATACTTGCAAGACAAAAGTTGTCATGATATGTGAGAGCAGGAGTGACACCTGTTTTAGTGGCATTTAGATGCCTGGAGATGCAAGCCGGCATTGAGCAGGACTGGGGCATGTGCTGCTTGAAACAGGAATGAATCCAGGTTTGTGCTAAGCCTGGCTCTTAAAAGGCATGAGATCAGATGATTACAGTGGCACCCTCTGGCCTCATAATCTATCAGTCAGATCACCTGGCAATCTGCACAAATCCTCCCTCATAACCGTCTCAGATTTCCACCTTTGGGCAAATACTTCATTTTTGTTCTGCGACCAAAGGTACAGTAACTTGGAAGACAGGGAGTAAGTTTCATAAGCCATACTTAGAGTGCATTCATGTGCGAGTGCACAGAACAGGAAAGGGATTTTACCTTTTTGTTCAAATTTGTTTTCCTGCATGCATGCCATCACTTTTATTTACTGTTGTGTCCAAGGGTAGAACATCGCAAAAAACTGGGAAGGGTTGGTCTCTCCCATGCTTTAGAAAATCCCTTTACATATGTGTACATATCTGTAGAGCCTTCACAAAAATCAGACTTTTCAGGAGTGACTTAGAGTATGTCTGCGTGGACAGGCTCCTCTGTCTGTGCTCCACGCTGGCCAGACACATGCCAGCTCCCAGCCAGCTCCATTTGGAAAGCTGGAGAGCTGCATTAGCATGGCTGTGTGCCCAAGTGAATATAAACTGCCTCTCAGGAGGGCTTATTAGCTCAAGCAAAGCGCCAGGAGGAGAGCCATGAGCCAGATGAATGACTAGTGGCCACAGCCCCTCTTTCCCATACCCTCAGGTGCTCGGACACATGCCTATCACACGGTGGAGGTGCTGACGTGTTGGGCATGTGTCAGAAGAGGGGCTGTGGCTCCTCCAGGAGATGGATCAATGAGGCTGTGTGCTGATCACTCCCAAGCATCTGGCCTTCAGGCTAGGTCCTGCTCACATCTGAAGGTGGGAGAAGATGGTGGGCTGAGGCTGTGGGCCAGACACCGTCGTGCTGGCTGAGTACAGCCTCTGAGCCATAGGCTGGCCATGCTGAACCTGCAGCCTGTATCTGTGGCCATGATAAGCTAAACTAGCTTTTAGGTGGAAGTAGGCTGAGCTGTTTAAGAAGCGTTTGCACTCAAAGAATAATGACTTTGTGCCGACTGACACATCAAAATGTAAAATCTTAAGACAAATCACCTTGCGGTTCCCATCCTTGTCAGAAAGTCAAGGCACAAGCTCTGAGGACCCTCAGCCACGTCTCTTCTTAATGAGACAGCAAATACTGGATTATCACTCCCTGAGCCCAACCACGCCAAGAGCTGGAGGCTGCTGATGTGGTCAGATAACGGCAGTGATCAAGTTGCCCAAACGACTCTAAAGCTCTTGCCTGTAGCTGTCTGATGAGACTCTACCGTTGCACAGGGCATGGCCCTCAAGTTCAGATATCTTGTGCTGACTGCAGCTTCAGCTTACGCTTCCTCTCCTCCTCTGCACTAAGCAAGGACTTCAAGGGTTGAGAGTTTTGTACAGAGGCACTGCAGGTGATGGTAGCAACCGATGCCTGGAAACATTAGCAAGGAAAGTACACTGCAGCTGAGAGTCCAAAGTGTGATTTATGTGCACCTTTCAGATAAAGGAGGTTGGGATAATTTGTGGATCAACTGACTAGTGTGGTGTCATCCATAAGAGAGATCCCAGAAATTTTTCCATGCACAATTGCTTCAGGCTCCCTTGGCACTAATGCTCTCTCCCCTGTCTCCCTGTTGCCAGAAAGCTCCCTTGGCTAACACTGGCTGCTGGCAGATGCGTTTTCCATCTACTCTGCAGTGTTAGAAGTTCTCTACGTGATCTGCCTTGTGTGGAAGAGGTCCCCTTTGCCTTTCAGACACCCTGGCATGCTGAATGTTTCAAGAATACTCCAGCCCCTCATTTTTAAGGCACGTCATACCTGTGGACTGGGTATGTTTAGGCTTGCAGTTTACCCTGAAATTGTCCTTAACACAAGCTCAATCTAGGTAAAAGCAAAAGCAAGGGTCTATTGGGAACATATAGAGACAGCACCATTACCAAGGCTTATAAGGACACAGGTGACAGGAAGAAAAGACCGGTCATAAGCTACTTGAGATGCAATTTCAATGGCAGTCCTTATTTTTATCCAGATGAGAAGCTGTAATTTCTTCCCTAATCCTTGTGGGCAGGTATTTGATACTGGTACACAGCCAGCATTTCTATATGGTGTTCACAAGAGGGAACGCTGGTGTGAGGAAGAAGGTTTGCCTTTACATCCCACCCTCTCCACAGGGTTTCCCTACCTTCCACCATGATTTCATTCTTCTTTTTCCCACCTCTCCTCTTTACCAATGATTTCTTACTTCTTGGTCCACTTTCTAGTTTTTGACCTTTCTTGCACTAGATCATTCTCCACTCCCCCTCTTCAGAAATGCTCCTGTCCCTTTGAAAAGGTCAACTTAGTTGCCACTTGTATGCCCAGACATAGAGCAGGCTCCTTTCAGGATGGCACCGGGGCTTGGCTAAGCCCTGGACATAATGGCAGGACACTGTAAGGACGGACACTTTCATCTGCCATGCGGGGCAGGGTTCAGATACAAAGGAGGGGTTTTGAAGTTGCAAACCTTGCATTTTATATAAATGTGACTTGCTAACTGCACATACCTGGGACTGCTGTATGCAGGGCCAGAAATGATCTTCAGAAGGCCGGACACAATAGTAATTAATCACTCTGGAATCATGATAAGTGTGGAGGTGAGAGATACTGTGATATTCATGGAAAATGCTGTTGGTGTTGGCAATTATTTCCGGGGCAATAGTGACATAAAAAAGGAACAGAGGAGAATTATTGAGGGATTCATTTCGTGCTTCCTTAAATGTGGTTTCGCTTGACTTAAACCAGACCTAAACATAGCCTTGTGTATGAGTTTAACTAGATTGGTTTGTATCCATGCCTTCCATTAAAATGACGTACACATCTGTGTATCTGAGACTGCAGTATGGTGTAGATATACTTGCTGGGCTTGCTGCCATCTCTAGGGGTATTTGGCTGACTTTGTAACAACTACAGTCCAAGCTATAACTTCACAAAAGTCCTGGTTGCGTTTGGCCCATACTTAGTGCTGCCAGCAAAGATGGATCAGAAATATCGTTCGGAGCAGAGGAGAGCTGTTTGCCTTCTGAAGAGGGTGAGCTGAGATGGGCCTTGCTCCGTCTTGTTTCCCGTTCCACAGGGAAGGTGTAAAGATTATTCTGCAAATGACCAGGAACTTCAGGATTCTGCATTATGCTCTGTTGCAGCAGAATTGTGGTGTGCCCTGTGCTTGTGGTTGGCATTTGCAGCAAAGCATTCTTGAAAGACACCCGTCAGGTCTGGTATTTGCTCCCATTGATAGACCTCTCACCTCCTCATCATTTTAAAGTTACAGAGAAAAAGAAAGAATCTCTTTTACTTTGTTTCTGAATTACTGTGTTGTCACTTCAGGGTTTTTCTGTTGGCCTGCAAGTAGAGATAATTCAGAGCAGAATCACTTTAGTCCCTCTTTTGGGGTAACCCGAAATGTGCAATTCAGTGTTTCGGTTTTGGAACCATTAAGAATACCTTGTAACTCCTAATCAGAGATCTCTGCTTACTCTCTGTGGAGACAAAACCTCAGCTATGGGTATGATTCGATCGTAACTCCTTAGTAAATGTTTAAAGCCTAATGCTTGAGGTAACTGGTGTGTGTGCTCTTCTCCTGCATAGTTTTTAAAGGTTAACTATGGGTTAAAGGAAGACTGAAATGAAGACATTGTAGTTAATAATTTATTCTACATATTTTATTTCAAACAGATCATTAAATGCTCATACAGCTATACTTATGTATTTTTACTTATTCTCCAGACACTGTCAGCAAGTAAGTCACCGTCTGAAGTTTGTTCATGAAATATGTGGTGTAAAGAATCAAGTGCGGAATTACTGTCGGTTAAATACATCTCACTTTGTGCTGTATTTGTTTCATGATTATGTGACCTCTGTATTTTGAGCTTTGATAGCTAAGTCATGACATATGAACTCAGCTGTCTGCCCGCCCTCTCTGTCAGAGATTATCCTCTTCAGTGCAGGGCTAACAGGAAAATGTGTGTCTGTAGTTGTGTACCTTGGTTCAAACTCACCTTTTATCAGCGATTCCAACTAAAATAGACTTTGCAATGAAACCACTTGTGTAGAGGCAGGTGTTCCCTTCTGCCGATCCTGCTGCAGTATTGACAACCTGTGACAGAGAGACAGGGAGAAAGGCTGGAGGAAGTACCATCTTAACTTACCACAACAGAATTAGCCAGAGATTGTCTGTCAGAGACTTTAAATGAACCAGGGACCTGTTCCTTTTAAAATAAATACTAATTTAGAAATTCACACAAAAAGTCTTTGAACTCTGGAGCAAAAATGCACTAGCAAGTTTAAACATTTCAGTGTTGTCAAGAAGGGATTATAGAGAGCCCATGATGCCATTTGAAACTTCAAATTCTCTCATTAATTCTAATGGAGATTTGACTCAATGCTTCTCTTTTATGCTTCTGAATGGATGTCAAAACGAGTCAGTGGTTTAGCAATAAGCATTCATCCCCATGGTTGGTAATGGGAATGACTGCTTTGACTTAGCAACACGGAAACAAGCATTTTCTTAATGCTGCCTGGGTCAGCTGCTACCACTCCAGGTTGTGCTTACCCAAGGCGGTTTTACTCCTTTTTTCTGGCTCTTGTTTCATATTTTTTTAAAATTAAAAAATCCCCAATATTATTATTGTTTCAAAGTTATATTTTCACTCTAATGCCCCATTCTGTTTCATCCTAGATGTGTTAGAAAGAGTCAGATATTGTAGAATCATAGAATCATAGAATAGTTTGGGTTGGAAGGGACCTTTAAAGGTCATCTAGTCCAACCCCCCCTGCAGTGAGCAGGGACATCTTCAACTAGATCAGGTTGCTCAGAGCCCCCTCCGACCTGACCTTGAATGTTTCCAGGGATGGGGCATCTACCACCTCTCTGGGCAACCTGTTCCAGTGTTTCACCACGCCCATTGTAAAAAATTTGTTCCTTATATCTAGTCTAAAACTGCCCTCTTTTAGTTTAAAACCATTACCCCTTGTCCTATCGCTACAGGCTGTACTAAAAAGTCTGTCTCCATCTTTCTTATAAGCCCCCTTTAAGTACTGAAAGGCTGCAATAAGGTCTCCCTAGAGCCTTCTCTTCTCCAGCCTGAACAACCCCAACTCTCTCAGCCTTTTTTCATAGGAGAGGTCTTCCATCCCTCTGATCATTTTTGTGACCCTCCTCTGGACCCGCTCCAACAGGTCCATACCTTTCCTGTGCCGAGATACAACCTCACTTACATTCTCACCATCATATACTGACACAGAACCTGTTTTTCTAGTGCATCTCTTAACCATCAGCATCACCTATTCTCTTTTCATCAAGCAGCATTGCGTTCAGTTCCTCCCCCATTTTGCAGCAGACCTAGACTGGTCTCAACATCTTGCGTTTTTTTTTTTTTTCCACAAAGCAACACAAGAGAAAGCTGTCCCTTACTTTTGATTCTCAATGTGCAATCTCTGCCTTGCTTAAATTTCAGCTGCCCACTCTAATGCCCTCTTTTCCAGTCCCTTTGCCTCTCACCTGTTGTCTTCTACCCTGTCCAAAATGCTGCCTCAGCAGTTGTATTCCTAGTTCCTCTGGTTCCACTTATACCCTGGTCAAATCTCTTCACCAGCACTTATTTGCTCCTTTTACAAGCGTCTTCAGTGTTAGTTGCCCTAACGCAGAAATGGGATCTCATGCAAAGGGTATCATTCAAACGAAAAAAAAAATGTTTCACACCAGAAAACTGCATTCCCTTAAGCACAGAATGATTTTCCTGGTTGACCAAGGAAGCTTCCTCCAACTCAGAATCTTGCCTATAAATAATCTCTTTGCAAGCTCAAAACGTGCCATCAGCTTCTTCCTATCACTTACTTTCAGTTTGTTACTGTTCTTGGTAGTATTACGCAGTATTGTTTTCCCAGGTCAGAACACGTAAGCATCCCTGCTGTGCAAAATAATCAATTCCATCATTCATAGCATAAATAATGTATAATACATTGATACTACCAACATGCATCTATCTATCTATCTATCTATCTATCTATCTATCTATCTATCTATCTATATCTCAGTGTTTTGTTAATACGAGTGATACAACATATGGAATCCCTTTTAAAGTTAAAGCACATGATAAAATCCTGACGCATCCTCTTTCTCTGCTCGGTGGAACAGGCTATAGCTTGAACTGTGTCCCTTCATTTTGGTGTTACTTCTGGCTTAAATCAAACCACTGCACCACGAGCCATCCGAAAAAACTGTTGAACAGTGCAGAAGTTCAACATGCTTTCAGCCACTTCCCGCCGCAAGCCCCCTGAGCAGATGATAAAACATGTTTGTAGTGGGGCCATGCAGCCCACTGGCTGGTGGTCTTCCTGCAGACCAGAAGAGGGAGATGAGACTTTTTTTTTTTAAAAAAAAGGACTAGATAAACATGCCTGGAAATGGCAGACCTCTTGACTGATGGAGCGGTGCTTCCTTGCAGGTTTTCCCACTGCCTTTGATTGCTCTGTGGCATGCTTGCTTCTATTTTAAAAGGGAAGAAAATCTCCGTTGAAAAACAAAATCATAACAAAAAAGCAGCAGGAAAGACCAAGGGATGCTATTAATAAAGTGAGGGCTCTTGCCAAGAAAGGCTGAGTTTCCAGCGGCCATTTTACCACCCTTGTTTCTTTATTAAACTAAGCTGTTTTTTAATGAGACTGTCTCGTTTTGCAGATGTGGTCCTGGGCTCTGAACATCCTCCCATGTGTTTTGTTTTGCAGGAGGCAGCACAGGCACCTCCCCGACCACCTCCAGCACGGGGACCCCATCGCCCTCTGCTTCCTCTCACCTTCTCTCTCCATCCTGCTCCCCTCCAGCCTTTCATCTGGCCCCCAACACTTTCAACGTTGGCTGCCGGGAGAGTCAGCTTTGCAACCTCAACCTGTCTGATTATCCCCCGTGCGCCAGAAGCAACATGGCCGCCTTGCAGAGCTACCCAGGGCTGAGCGATGGTGGCTACAACCGGCTGCAGAGTGGCACCGCTTCTGCCTCGCAGCCCTCCGAAACCTTCATGCCTCAGAGGACTCCATCCTTGATCTCAGGAATGCCGACTCCTTCCTCCCTGCCCAGCAACAGCAAGATGGAGGCATACAGCGGCCAGCTGGGGTCCTTCCCCAGCTCCCAGTTTCAGTATGTCATGCAAGCAGGCAACCCTGCCTCCACCTCCTCCTCTTCACACATGTTCGGTGGCGGCCACATGCAGCAGAGCTCCTACAACGCCTTCTCCCTGCACAATCCCTACAACCTCTATGGATACAATTTCCCTGCTTCCCCCCGGCTGGCGGCGAGCCCAGAGAAACTCACCACCTCCCAAAGCACTTTACTCTGCTCTTCCCCGTCCAGTGGGGCCTTCGGAGAGAGGCAATACCTTTCCACTGGGATGGATCATGGGATGCACATGATCAGCCCTCCCTCCAGCAACCAGCAGATGGCCAACGCCTGTGACAACAGACAGTACGGTGCGGTTCAGGGCTCCTCCTCACAGATGTCTGTGCATATGGTCTAACAAGCCGTGCCTCTCCTTGGCATCGAAGGCAGCTGGACCTTCGTCGTTTCCAGGGGTAAACCCATCCCAGTACCTTTTTGCCTTCAAACTTATAGTGGAACTAGTATTGTAATGATAAATAAGAACACAACCCATCTAGGTATGCACCACAGAACCTTGTGGAAAGCCTCGACTGACAGCCATCGCAGCTTGTTGTAGCCCAGGGCCTCCAGACCTGGCACGGAGCATCTGCTCTTTCTGGACATTGCAGAGAGAAGGGCATGACTTTAACGAGAAGCTGGAGAGAAGCAGCTGAATATACCATTTATGCATTAACTCTCAGCTTGTGTGAGCTCTTGGCATGGAGGGATCCGTGTCTCTGTGCTTTCTCTTCTGGGTGTCGAAGAAAGGCAGTCTCCCAGGGCTTCCTCCTCTGAAGCTGCACTGCCGATAGCTTTAAAGACCTCCCACTTCCCAGACCGTTCCTCACTGCTGGAGTGGCTCAGCCCATTTCTGAAGCCAACAGTGGCTCCTTGTCCCAGTATAGCACAGGAATGGCGCTGCTGGGCTGGAGATTCTCCTCCCAAAGAGGTTTCTGCATTTTCACCATGGCTCTGCCCGACGAGCGGTTTCTTTGTGAGGGTCGAGCTTACCAGCACCTAGCCTGCAGACGGAGATGGGAGAGAGAGAAGAGAAAGAAAAGTTTTAATCTACAAGTGAGCCTCAGACATAAGCAGGGACTGATCTTCAGAAAGATGTGTGGGGGAGAGGGGGCTCAGCCCCTGTTGACATGACCCGAAGTGATGCACCCAAACCGAAAGGATGACAGCCTTTGTGGGGAACATGTGTCTTCTAGCACTCAACCCAATGGGAGGAAACTGTCCAGACTGAGCTCACGGGAAGAGCAATGAGAAAAGAGAGCTCTGCTCTACAGAAGTGCAGCCGGCCGCCCTCACCTTGCATGCAAGAGTTGCCATAGAAAACCATTAGCATTTCAGTAACAGTGAGGTCGAGTATTTGCCAGCCTCCCACCTGCCACATGATCTCTGTTTAACCAAATAGATCATTGCCTTTTGACATCTTTCTTTTCTGTTTTTTTTCTTCTCTTTTTTTTTTCTTCAAATCCTTTAAAAATAAGAAAACAATTGTAGCTTGGTGCAAGCTATGCATTTAAGTTGTGTGAAAATGCAAATACCAAGTAACAGAATACAGATATTATTGAGATTTGTTGTGAGGTGTTGTAGATAAATGTATTTATATGCCTAGTGGGGGATTCAATATTATGAATATAAAAGAGGGCAATAAAAATGGTATGTAAAATATGTATGAAGAAAAAGGTGTATAAAGATTTGCCCTATGCACGGAACTCTGTTTCTAAGTGCCAAGCACAGAATGCGCTAAATAAATCTTTGCAATTGTTCCCTCTGTGTTTTTTTCTGTCTGTGAGGCTTCCTCAGTGGTCTTCTAGGGACAGACGTTTTCAAAATACTGCCACATGTGTTTGCACAACAGAGGAAATGAAGACACAGTGCTAAATTGTGAAGTCCAGGCAATATTACAATAAAAATAAAAATTCTGTCTTCTCAAGAAATTCTAAAAATTGAGTGCTTGGGATCTGTAAGGTGCCTGCCTTCACAAGAAGTGTGTCTTATGGACAGCTAGATTTGTTATTTTGCTTGTTAAAGTCTAATAAAAAGCTCTTCAGAATAATTTTTCACAGTCAATATAGAAAATAATACAAATAACAGTATAATTTGTTTCTCATTTTTAAATGTCATTTTGGGGTATGTGTCAGTTATTCATTTGCCCTACATTTCTAATATGAGATTGAGACATTAACACTGAAAGCAGTGGGGAAGCTGAAGGTGTCCCCCCCCAACACCTGGCTGTAAGTTATGGCTGCAGAGTTTACGGCTTTCCTTATGTCAATAAACTTTTTTTTCTGAATTGAAAAAGCACCAGGAAGGTAGAAAGACCTTGAAAGATAAATTCTGCAAGCGTTTCTTTATTTTTGTTTTTACAGAGAAAGATGAATACACCAATACCATTCCCAGTTCTGTGCCTAGTGTGTCCGACTGTATTCTGGCTTTTATTGTGTCTAGTCATGGATGCTGCCGGAAAGGGTTGGAGGGACTACGGATGGGAGAGAATCTGTCCCTCCCCTTGTTGTCTTCTGTTTACCCCTAATAATTAATTCCTGGTTTAATCTTGAAACAAGGACTTTTATAGCCTTTCTAAAGTCCTTTCAGAATCTTTTAGAAATACTCTTCAATCTGTGCTTTGAGGTTTGACTCCATCCTATGGCAACGATTTCTACAGGTTAATAGTATGTTGTGTGAACCAGTATTTCCTTCTGCTGGCTAGTTAGATTGCTCTTTCTTATTTATTCCATTTAATTCTGTGTGAGTGAGTCTGTATTTCAGCTAAGAAGAGAATGGGATCGAACAAAATCAAAATCATTCTCAGTATCAAAATATATGTTTCTAATCTTGATTAAAACAAAAAATTAATTTCATCAAAAATTATCACTGGAAGAGTTGCTGAAGAAAGCAAAAGACAGATGCAGGACACAATCTTCAATATTAGTGTGAAGAACTGGAATCACAGATTCCATGCATTTTAGTAGGAATCCATGGGGAAGAGCTTTGAAATTGTCACCCAGACTCTTCAGCAATATGATCCTTCAAGGTATTGAACACCCTGTCCCTGATTCAACCAAACTCTTGGGCATGCTAAGATGATGTTACTCCATCCAATTGCCTTCAGTATGAAACTTATTGACCTTAGGATGAGCATTTATTGACCATATTTATAGACATATTTATTTAGCTCTTATGTGGCACATATATAAAATGAGAGCTTAGTTAGCTAGATAGCTATTCCTTCATCCTAGCATATGTTTAAGTGTTTTGTTGATTCAGGATCAGAATATTCAGCATCAAGACTGAAAAAGAACACGAAAATAAAACTGAGGCATCCCTGTCCCAAGATGTAAAGTTGTAAGAACACAAATACGACTCGGTGTGAAAGTTACACTGACAGTCTGTGAGGATTAAAAGCAAGCTAACAGTGAAATGGGAAAAAAAAGTAAATGTTTTTCTTGGTTGTCACTGTGCAAAGCAAAAGTAGAGCAGTGTTTGGAGGGCAGTATCAAAAATAACAGGCTAAAGCATGTTAAAATGATTTACTGAGTGTTCAGTTAGGTGAAATCCTCCTAGGATAACGCTCCCTGAGCAGACAACCTGCTTAAGGCCTTGGCACCCTCCCAGAAACATGAGGTGAGCATTGAGTTTGAAGTGGAACTGGGTATGACAGAAGTATCTCATGTACAGGAGTGTATCTTCTCCCCCTGCCACCCCTGTAGGGACACAAGGCTCTGAGCCATTTGCCACTTTTTACCGAGGCTTCCCAGAGAAGAGGCAATGGCAACGGGCAATGGGAGAGAGGCACCAGGGCCAGTCTGGGAGATCTGCTTGAGATCAGCTCACCTGGTGGGCAGCCTGGGTTGCAGTACACACAGAGGCCACCCTTGGAAGACTCCCTTTCCTTGGATGACTGCCCTAACCACAGGGCTTGAGAGCCCTCCTGGCATGGTCACGCTCTCATCCAGGAGCCTTTTGATTGCTCATTTGCAAAGCATGTGTGCGTGGGGGGCAGAGGCGGCAGTTGTGTGATTCCTCTCCCCTTCCTTCCTTCCTTCCCTACTTCACCACGATCATTTGAACCCCTTGGCCAACTTTAAGCAGCTTTGATAGTGTGGTCACAGTCGCAAAGACGGAAGTTCTCACATGTTTCTTTAGAAGAGACAGGGGAGGAGGAGAGGGCCCTTATTCATTTTCCCAGTGCGGGGAAAGCCACCGTGTGACGTCTCCTCATTCAGAGGAGCCACACAAGGATCAGGTATCCTGCATGCACAGCCCCCCCGACCCCAAGTTTCATCTGGCATATGCATGTTATTAGACACCAAAGGATCTACCAAGAGCTGCAGAAACCAGCGGGTTTTTACTCCACCACTCCTGGGCTGACCCATTTGCTCTTAGCCCATGCAGGCTTCTGGCTTCCAGCCCAGGAGAAGAGAAGGCTCTGTATCTCCGAGCCAGATGCTGCAAATTTGGAAGGTGAAATATCATGTACCTCTTTGAAGAAGTGCCTTTTTTAAAAAGCCCGATTCTAATGCCAGGAAGGGTAGTGGAAATCTCAATGATAGGAGATTCCTCATCTTGCAGCACAGGTTGTTCCAAATGCAAACCTGGCAACTTGTTGCACAAATGAAAAGGATGGGGCAAAAATAATCAGAGAGGGTTTGTCAGCTTTGCAAAGTTTATTTAGCTTCATTCCTTAACACACTGACAGGCACAGGACATAAATATTACCGTGACCACAGTCACTGCAGCTCAGCAAAACCAGGACATTGCACTCCAGTGCGACATAGTGTTCTTGGAGGGAATGTAAGTAAGTACTATGTGCTAAAGCAAAATGCTCAGGGCGCAAACATAAATACAAATTAGGTACACAGCCTATGACATTATCGTAAATATACTACAGCAAAAATTACAGCAGATGATCTACTAGTGTGGTCGATTTATTGCATATGGGTGAAGTTTTACTGATGTAGGTGAGGGCTGATAGATAGTCATTTGCCATTAAAAAAAATAAAAAGTGTTCAGATTTTTTTCCCCCAACACAAGTAGGTGCATTGACCCAGAGCACACATCCCATGTTAGACTAGCACTAGCAGTTGAGTTTTGCTGGATATTGTTTTTTGGGCATCATTCTAAGCAAAACAACAACAACATGAAAATGCACCCAGGGACTGGGCAGAGGAATGCCTGAGCATGCCAATTACATGCTACAGATGCACTAGAAATGCAGCTGTAAAAGCAGTGACAGAACTTTGTGAGGAGGGTGCTGGTGTGGCCAAGGGGTAATTTGCTATAAATAAGTCAGTTCATGTCCAAGGAACATCTGACTCCTTCAGCACTGTTTCTTCCTTGGAGAACCAGCCTGCAGGACCAGGCGTTTTGGCCATGCCTGTATCCCAGCATTTTGAGTCCACTGATGGGACCATTTCTGAGAGCCTGTCTGTTGGGAGAGGTCTGTGTAGCCTGCTGCTGACCCACAAAACTGCTGGAAAAGTGGCTCACTCACCTTTCTGACTGCTCCTTCTAATTTGTCTGTAATTGCTATCTAGGAAACTGTGTAGAATACAGCTAAAATCCCTGGAATTCTTTTCAAGGGTTGTTTTTCCATGTCAGTAACCATTGCTGATCACTCCAGAAGAGTAACATGAACACAAGTGGCAGGAGCAGTGTATGGAACACACCTCTTTAAATATTAGCTCCTTTCTACAATAAAAATCTCCAATAATTCTAGTCTGCCTGAACAGAGGACTAGACGGGAAAAGAGCAGTTCACATGGCTGCACACTGTCGTGTTGCAACAGCCCAGCGATGAGCACGGCTTCTGTGCTGGATAGTGGCCGGCATCGGCTGATTCAGGGAGGAGCAATAAACCTCCACAATAGGGTTAATTGTGCAATAACCTATCTCTGGAGCACTGAGCTAGTCTATTTTTCTGACTCAATGTGGAACCCATTGCATGCTGTGGAGGAGAAGGATTAGGCGCCTGTATAATTTTACACTGGTTGAAGTTCCTACAGATGCTGTTCTTATTCCAGTAATGTTCTAAATTTGTTGAGCATTTTGGAAGCTCTGACATTCAGCTGGATAATGCCTGTCTCTGCTGAGATAGGGTGACTTCTGCGGGCTCCTCTCGGATGCTTTCACAAGCAGTCCTACCCTCTGCTAGGCCATGTCTCCCCTTGAGCATCCAGCACCGTAACCCAGCGTTTTGAGTCCACTGATGGGACCATTTCTGGCAGCCTGTCTGTTGGTCTCAGGGCCTGCCTCAGGGCACTGTTTGCCAGCTGACTGGATGCAGCAGTACCGCAGAGACACAGAGCTGGCCCAAGTGGGGCTGTGAGCAGAGAGCATCAGCCCTTCTCTTAGGAGGGTGGTGCTGGTTCAGCCAAGACGACAGGCTGCCTGTAGTCATTCTCAGTGAAGGTCCCTCTGCCTGGGAAGAGCTTTTCCCTCCAGACTACCCAGATGACAGCCCTGGGGACATGCTGCAGCGCCCACCACCTTCCCAGTGTTTCCTTTGTAAGAATCAGGGGTGCCCATGGGGTGGCGGAAGGGGTGGCGTGGCCTCGAGTTCCTCTCCTACCTGAGCTGGTTTATAACATTTCCCTTAATGTGCAGTCAGGTAATTGCACATTAATACAGTTGCATTTTAAGCTGGTGTAACTGGCCCAGGAACAGGCGCAAAGAAAAGCTGCAGTCAGTTTGATATATTAAATAAATAATGCAGTGGTCCAGTGATTAATAGTAATAAATAGTCCAGTGATTGGAGACTTGATGTAATTACCTGCATCTGCCTCTCCCAGTAAGGCTGCAACAAGTTGCAGTGCAATTAACCCAGCATAAACTTAAGTATATCCCGCCAACCTTCCAAACCGGGCCAGCACTGTACTCCATGGTTTATATTATGTTGCTATGCAAAGGTCTGTATACAGAAATATCAAGATTAGTTAGAAGTATGAATGCAGATGTGTGTGTGTAAGCACAGGAGAGCAAGGATTCAAAGGATGGCCTGTGCTGATAGCCAGGGACACGATCAACAGCAGCAAAACTGGTAAACACTGAGGAATGTGTTGTTTTCACCAAAATTGCAGCACGGATGACTCAACAGCAGAAAACCTGCAATCCGGTAACGGGAGGATGGCAACAAGACTACAGCACACTGTGTGTGCCATTTCTCTTCCTGTAAACCCAACAAGAAGCCAAGCTTTAACAGCAAGCTACCCAAAATGAGGATGGAGAAGACAATGTGCAGCAATGTCACCCAAGGTTTATGATGGGTAGTTAACCAAGATTCCAAGGTGAAAGCTCAGCACTTGTGACTCCTGAAATGTATAAAAGACCCATCTAAAAACCAATGCGTTACCAATAGTGAAAAGAAAGCCAGAAGGTGAAATGAAGGTTTGATGGTGATCTCCCCTTGAATGCAAGTGATTCTGCCCAGAATACTTGGAGACATACATTTGGAGCTTGTGAGTCCCATGTGTGCATTGGCAGTCTCATATTTTTTAGAAAACTAAATAAAAATCACTTCCACTTCTATACAGTCTTGGACTCAGGTTTGTTATATCAGTTCCTACAGCTGTAGTATTATCCATAAAATACTCCAACTCCTAACTCTGTGAACATCACAAAGTTGAGAGCGGTCTCAAGTTTTACAAAAGACCAGAGGAAACCAACAAAAAAATTGGTGAACTGAGAGAAAAAAAAGTAAAAAGAACAAAAGAGTATATAAAAAGAGGTTAAGTTAGCTTGAAGAAACCTACATTAAAATGAAAAATAAAGTGCACACGTCTGAAATAAGAAAGAACTGGCCACGAACACATAGCAAAAGGGACAACATAAAGTCTGTAAAGACATTTTGTGAATAGCTCAGATGCTTTTGGATAATGAATAGTAAACCGCCCTCCTTCTTGGATGGAGAATTCGAACTTGTCCACAGGAGCTTGCAATGCTCTAGCTTCTGACCACAAAGATAAAAATCACATCAACAAAAAACCCAGCCTTTGAAAGGAAACATATTCACTCCTTAAACATAAAATGTGCTGTATTAAATTTGTTGTTTACACTGTATACACTATTGTACACACTGTTTATAGCTACTAAAGGTACCAGGCAACTAATCACAAAACATTCACAATTAAAAGCACATAAAATTGGTTACTTTGTCTGTACACAAACATAACTGCTTTTATGCTATGCCTAATTGTTCTTTATTTATTTCCAGGGTGACACAAACACCATGAAGTGTTAGGAGTTATTATCTCAGCTCTCTGTCCCTGTAACAGGGGACTTGGGAAGCATTTTCCATCATTGCCATGGTCTGGGAAGGAAACAGTCTGACTCAAAGAACTTCTAGAGTTAAAAACCTGTTTAATAGTGATTCCTGATTTATCATACGTGCTTTCTGTTGAAAAATGAAGACCCTGGCTTCCTGTCTTAGGTCATGCACAAATCCAAATTGGGGAACTAAATAATTCTGGGGTCTGTGTTTCCCACCACACAGGATGGGGTGGGGAGGTTCTGCAATGGCATAGGAGAAATGTAAGGCTGGAAAGATCTGTCTAACATGACCATAGTTCAGGCTGTCAAATAAGGCTTGTAAATAGTAGAAAGCGAGAGGGGGAGAGAAGGGGAGCAAGGCTTAGCTGTCATATGGCATTAGTTCTTCTCCTTTTCCTTTCTAATATCCAGGTCATATTCACATTGTGAGTGTACGAGCGTGCCGTGATACCTGATGTGAAGGGATCTGCTGATGTCCATCTCTTTCAGGTCTAAGCTGGTAGACTACTCAGTGTTCATCGTATTACCATCAGTGAGCAGTATCTATGAAATTGGGCCATGGCCATATAAAAATCAATGCAACCTATGTTCAGGGCAGTTTGACACCCCTTGATACCAAGTTTCAGCAATGATTTGCTTTTCATCATATACAACATGTTGTGAAGAGAAGATATAGCAGGAAAAGAGAAATTCAAGGGGACTATCAAGTAAGTAGCCTGACAAGCTGAATTTAGCTGTGGAACAGAGTCACAGCGCTAAAGCTTGGGAAAGTCCTGCAGGAGCAGCCCTGAGTGGGCTGTGGACTAGATGCCCAGTGTTAATGCTATTTTCCATTTCTAAGTCCAACAGTTCTACAACAGAAAGAGCAACATACAGCATCCACGAGTTGCCCCTACAAGGCAAGCAGGGAGTCCACAGTTTCAACTGAGCTTGAATCCAAACCTAAAAAATTCTCTAGGTTCATCCGTCCGTAATATCTATGTTTTTTTCTCCCTTCAGCTGTTGCCACAATTGTGCCACTGGGGGGTTCTTTAACTCAGTTCTCCACTACTTTTATCGATGTTTCCCAGAATGCTAACAGCTGCAATATAATGAGATTATTTATGATTTATAAATATCATTTTCTAATGTATCTCCCAGGCTAGCAAAGCAGCAGCCCAGCAAATCTCACTGAACCAGAGCTGCCTGTAACAATCCCAAAGTGTCCAGCCATCCATTTCCATTTAATGGCCCCACTGGCTTCTCACTGCACTTTTTCAGATTTCCTTCTGGATCTTTTGTTTTGTTTTGGTTTTGCACAGCAATAGCAGAAAGAAAAATGTTATTGGCTGCTGGTGTTCAATCCCTGAAGAGGCGTTGCAGCAGGAGCCTCTCTTCTAGGACAATTTTGGTGGGGTACAGAGGAAAGAATGTAAGTTCTGTCCTTGATGCTGTCCCCAGACACGGACACAGTGTCCCCTGACCCAGCAGCCCCTTAAAGAGAGTCTGCAGGGACGTGGACGGATGCGCTCCCACAGCATTCTGGCCTGGTGTCAACAGCTGGCATTTCTTTCATTCCTGCATTTTTCTCACCCACTTTGGTCCTTGCCCTTTCAGACAGGTACATACATTAGGGTGAACACATTTCTGATGCTGCAAGTGCAGACTGAATCTCCTTCAGTGTGAGAATGAGTTGACTGCTTTTCAGCAAAGTTGTTGGGCATTTATGTCTAAATAAAGACTTTCATATAGCAACAAAATGTAATTTCAGGTTTTCTATTCTATGTTGATTAATTTTTAAGATAATTTTTGCTGCTTTATATAGCCAGAAATATACCTAAAACCTCCTCTTTGCAATAGTACTTGAAAATTTATCCTCTGTTTTCCATGGCCAAGGCACTTGGAGACTTTAACTAAGTAATCCCTGCACCTCTCTTGCTGGTCAAGGTAGTATAGCCCCATTTTATATACCAGTAAACCGAACAAAAGACTTGCCCTTGACCACGCATACCCTACACCAGTCTCCGCTCCATTTATTGCAATCACGGGCAGAAGCGATGACAAAGTCCCCATCTTTGCCAATTTGGTTCTGCATTAAAGGTAATGTTGTTCAGTTTATACTTTCAGCATTTAAGTCAGATGGGAGGAAGAGTGTGCTGTGTGATGACTGACACCACCAAAGCATAGGCAGTCTGAGCTATATTTCTCACATCGCTGTTGCAACATTACCCAGACAGGCAGGCTTAGTGGGACCAGGCTTAGTATTTTATCACTGACCCATGGCAGGGGGGTGGTGAAAGAGTTTCCAGCTGAGGCTGGACAGGTTGCACAGGCAGCAAAACTTGACCATTGCGTGCTGCTCCAGAGCAGTCCTGCTGCTGGCCAGTGGAAATCTCTGGGGCACAATTGCCAGCTCCTTACCAGCACGCAGAGCTGAAAAGTGCACCCCTGGAAACACAGTACTTGTGCCGACGGTGCTCTTCAGTTTGGTTTTACTCTCCCTCTGTGTGCGGATAAACACAGCCCTGTGCCAGCAGCCTTGTGTAGGTGCGCAGAGAAAAAGAGAGAGTTGTCCAAACAATATGGTATGGAGGGCTGGGGAAAAGGCATGTTGAAAATGTAAAGGACATTTACGTTAAAGGAAGGTGTGAGAGCTGTAGGAAGAGCCAAATTACAAAAAAAGTGAGTACTTCAAGCAGCCAAATTAAACAAGACACAATGGGGGCCAACTTTGCCTCCCAGGCATTTCACGAGCCCACATCCCAGAGTTCAGGGGGTGCTGGGGGGAGAACCATGTGTCCCTCTAGGTCTTATTTAACTTGGCTATGTGTAAAGAACTTTAACTCTTTTGTGACTTTCTTGTTCCTATAGCACTCAGCATCTTCCCACTTTTTGCTTTATTTCTGGGTGCTTTTTGTTGGGTGAGTTTTAAATCCTTTTGAAGACAAATAATTTCTTTCTATTTAGAAAAATAATCAGTGGAGGCAAAGCGTAAAGTCATTTCAGTCATAGTATCTTGGAGGAAAATAGATACAGTATTTTGGAAAGAATTTGAAATGAAAACACAAAGCCTGATGGGATTTAAATGTAGAAAACCAAAAATTCAGTCTCGCCCCCTCTTTTCCCTCCCCTATCCATGAGGTCATCATTTCTCATCTCACAGACTATGGCATCTTGCCGGGATCCTAAGGCAGCCACCAGAAAAAGTGTTCTTTCTCCTGTGAGCACAAAGCAGGATCAAACTGGCCAAGAGAAAATAATCAGAGTGGCTTCTCGAAGCTACAAAGAGAGAAAATTTATAGAACCAGCAAGAAAAAGAACTCCAGAAAATGTAGGCAACCTTTCTTGTCCCCTCAAAAATTTGATGCATAAGCACTTGAGAAAAAGGAGACCAGATGAAAATATGTGAAATAGTGAATGTGCACTGAAATTCAGCATTGTTGCTTGTAAACATCTTGCTTGTAACGGAATTGTGCGGGCATGCGTGCATGGGTGTGCATGAAGGATGAGAAGCCTGAGTGATGAGTGTCCCTGCACGCGCAACATGTGGCAGACCTCAGTTCAACAAGTTCAACTTTAATCCTGCTTGCAAGTGCTTCGCTGCAGCAGGCTGGCTCTCTGAAGAGGGAGGGCTGACACCGTTGACATCTCAGGTCTACTCCTGCTTCTGCGGCAAACGACTTTTCTCACAGCATTACTTGTACTGCCTCTGCTCAGACATCAGGAGGTGGACCTTTGTTCAGCCCTGGCCTGGTGTGAGCAGCACCTAAGCTTTCCATCCCACGTAGTTCTCAGCCCACCTGGAGAGAAAGTGATCACTTGCTCTCTGACACTACATTGACCTTGTTTAGCTACAGATAATTCACCCTTCTTTGATAAATTGTGACCCATTTGGGGGCAGATCAACAGCATGAGGGGTGTAGGGATTGTGAATATTCTTCTCCCCTTGCAGATTTCTCTGCAGAAAGACCCTGCGAACTCAAAGGACCTTCTGGCCATATTGGTGGCTCCTACTTGCTCTGTCACAACTTCTGGGACAACAGTGGCAAAGTGAATGCTCTAACTCTTACGAAGTTCAGGCTGCAGCACAATTAATTTCAGTGTACATTTCTGAGTTATTTTGTTGCTACTTAAGTCTGATGTGGACTTGAGTTGAAGATCCAGTTTAGAAATGCATCCTCATTACAATTTCCTCGATGCAAGAAAGGACGAGAACTTACTACAAAGAGAAATTTGTGCCCCTTAGAGAGAGATTTGGTTGTTGAATTTTGCCTCTGGATCTGAATTGTCTCCAAGGAAAACTGGTGGCATTAAGGGCATGGAGTCAGTTTGGCTAGACGGGATAGTCCTCTGAAATAGGGGAAAGTCTTAAACATGTGCTCAGCATCAAGCACGTTCCTAATATTCTGTCCATATTAATACAGATGTCCATATGCCAAAGCCTGCAGCCAAAGTCTTCAGCTCAGTAAAAGCACATCTGCTGCCCATGGGCATGAGTCAGCTACAGTAAAGAGCACAGCTCCTGTCTGTACACCTACAAAGGTCTATTTAAAAATCACCATTCAGTTATTTACCATCGTGCTGACTTTGTTGCTCAGGACAAGACGAGGTTGAGCTGTACCTGACGAGACTTCTAGCCTGCCATGGTGTTAAGCACATCATTCAGTATGATGGTAGGGGATTCTCCTCTTAATTTTCCTTTCCAGTTTGAAATCCTCCACCAGCCATGTTCTTCTCAGCTCCTTAAGAGCAAACAGGTGTTTATTTCTGTGCAATGCCATGCAGCACCTTGTCTTGAGGCCGTCCCATACACCTCCTGGACTACACACTGGGATTTTTACCTAGGTCTGCAGCTGTCCCCAGTATCTCTGAAAGCCAAATCTTCTGGTGTTTATTCTTTTCTCATCCTCTGCTGCTACTTTTGTCCTGAATCAGATGGCACGCCTCAGTCCTGTAGTAATAGTATTTTCCTTACACCACCTGCAGGAATGTAAGGATGAGCGCAGAGTGTCTGGCTCTGACACTGACAGATCTCACACTGCTCCCAGGGAGATGCCCAAATGTTACAAAGATGAACCATATGGGCAGCCGCAGCACTTGAGGCCATTAATAGGAATTTTTAAGCAACTGTGATTGATGGGGCAGCTCTTACAAGTCTGAGATCAATGAAAATGAAACTTGATCTTTTGAACTCAACTCCTTAATTTTTTTGTTCCTTTTTCTGCAGAGAATCCCATAAAACCATTTCTGTGCAGACAAAAACTGTCTGGGACACTTCATGTGAATTTGTCATGCATTTTCCTTTTGCTCCCCCCTCCGCCCCATTTGCAGTTTCACATGCAATTTGGTTTTGAGTCTTTCTCCGTGATTTGTACAGGCACTTCAAGATCAGCTTTTTCTGTACTCGTGATTGGACATTGTCTCAAAGGTATTTTTTCAGACTCACTCTTTTTCATTTGTTTTCAGTGTAATTAGTTTAACCCTCATTCTAACCTGAACACCAGGGGGAAAAAATGGTAGGAAAAAAGAAAAGCAAAAGTCATGGAGGACAGAGGAAAGGCTGAACCACCTTCAGGAGAAAGCAGGGAGACCAAGAAAAGAACAAGAGAGAGAATGCAACATATAACCATGTCTAATGAGGCTTGAATTATCCGATATTGATATTTTTCCATCATGATCTGCTGACACAAATCAACACTACCCAAAATGGCTCCATCTTCCAACATTCTCTGTCAGACTCTTGACCAACAGAGCAGTCACTCCCAGTAACTTTGAACTGAGCTGGTCCTCAGCCAAGATGACAATAGTCTTCCAGCAGCTGGATGCTCCTGGAAATGAAAGCCTCTGAGAGGCTGGCAGGCTACTTACAGCTAGAGGAGAATGAGCCTAGAAAGGCAGAGGGAAGGGGCAGCTTCTTAGAAAGCCAGGCGGGGAATTAGGGAGAGCCTGGGGAACAGGGACAGGTAGTGAGAATGGCATGGGAGGCTGTAGTTAGCTTGGGGATACACAAGAGAGCCCAGGGAGCAGGAGGGAAGAGGAGGCCAAATGCAATACGGATAGCATGGGTGAGCTTGAGGGAGCAGAGAGAAATGCGAGGCACAGCAAGAAGAGAGGGCAGAGTGGTCCAAAGTGAGGATGTGAACAACAAAGGGCTACAGAAGAGAGGAGGGGAGCACAGCAGTAAGGAAAATTGTGAGAAAGGCGAGGGAAGAGTCTTGGAGAGGTTGGGAGGGATGCAATGGGAGAGGGGGAGAAGCAGAGAGACAAACAGCAACTCTCCAGGGAGGGGAAGAGCAGGAAATGGAGCCCATGTTTTGTGGGGGATTGACAGCTGTATTTTGACCTTGAAAAAACCACATATGAGTCAAGAGTTGGGAAAATGTCCCTTTGGGCACTAAAATGAAGAAATAGGTGAAAGCAATGAAAGCCACATGCTTAGTTACACGATGCTTAAATGAATGCCAGTGCAAAGGGGATTTGGAGAAGGAGTTGCAGGGGTGGTTCTGACTCTTGGATTAGTAGTGCCTGGGGTGGGACACCCTTCCCTTAACTAGCTGTGGGCTCAAACAGCTCAGTGCATGGCTCAAGGTAGATAAGTTTTAGCAGAATTTTGGGACAGGCTGCGCATACTGGGCTTCCAGGAAGGGTGAGGATCTGTTCCCAGAAATCCCAGGTTTAATGCATTTTCTAGAGCACACCGAGCCTTAATGGAGTAACACTCTACTAAAAGTGGGGAGGGCTTTTTTGCTACCCCTTCCCTTCAGCACACTTACCATCTGATTATGACAAATGGCAACAACGGGTGCACTGGTGGTGGAGGATGCGATGCAGTCCCTTGGAGTTATATAGCACTTCTGAAACACAGTGAATCTCCATTCTTGTCTTTCTGTTGGTGTAAGGCCCAGCTAAGAGAGAAATAGAGAGGTGGAATGAACTGTTTGAGAATGGCATCAGTCTAGGAGCTGGGATTATTCAGTTTGTCCCAGGTGCAGGCTTAGCCCACCCTGGCTCATGCTGCTTCCCTGCTCTTGGCCATGATTGTCAAGGACCAAGTCTGGGTTCAGAGCACACAGCCAACTTGGAAAGAGAGTTGCTGAGGGCATTGATGGCATTGGGAGCACCCAGCTCTTCATCACCTACCAAAAGCACAAAGAAAACTGAAGGTGTTCCCAGGACCCAGCGACACAGCTCACCTCCAGACAGCTGGTCACCACAGTAATCTGGGAACATACAGTATGTGATAAAATTTCCAGCATAACCAGGCTTTCATTACAGCTCTGTGCCTCTTTTGCTAGGGAAAGAGTCAAACCTTTCCTCTGAACAACACCTGGGATTCTGCCTTACATTATCAAGTTTCCAAAACTAGTACCTCCGGGACATGGTCCTGGACAGGCAGGAGGAAGGGTGGCTACAGCTGCAGGGTAGGAATGATGGGCTCAGCACAGTCCTCTGGAGCTTCCACCCACTTCTGGGAGAAGGGTAAGCAACTGCTAAGCAATGGAAAGTGCTTGTGCACTCTCCAGACCTCAAGCACCCCAAAGTGTTCAAGCACTTTGATACCTTCTAGCAGTGGGCAGAGATCCAGTTGCAGTCATATGCAGCTTGGAGACTTTCATCTTCAAGCAAGCCCTTCAGCGGTGTCACAAAGATTGTTCACAATGTGGGTGACTTCCAGGGCCTCACCAGGATCTTCCAGAGAACCCAAATCTCTGCTTTGCAGTTCATACGTGATGATGTGGTATCCCCAGAGATGCACTCACACTCGATGTGTTCTTCCATTAAGAGCCTTAACATTTGCAAAAAGCAACGCTCCCTCATTAGAAATATTACACTCATTTAGCTGATGTTAATGACTCAGATGTGCCTTAAGCTCGGGAGTGTGCCAGTGACAATGGTACTAACCTGAGTGGTTTGGACTTTACAGTCTTTTCTTTGTAACTAATACATGTGATTAACATTTTCCTTAAAAATGGTCAGCGGTGCAGTGAGACATACGAGGCTGGCAGTGTTAAAAATTGGAGCTGTGTCCCCAAAGAGCAGCTATAGGTTGACAAAAGACAGGGCCAGCTTCTCACACCCACAGAGGTCTCTGGCCGCACCACTTGGCCTCACACCCAACTTGGAGTGACAGCTTCGAGAAGTGAACGGCAAGCTCAGTCGCCACAACTTTCTCAGACGCTGGCTGCAATTACTGAGGCTGCCAAAAGCCACAAGAAGGCAGCCAGATAGCATCACAGCATGCTGGCAAGGCTTGACTCTTACAAGCATCTACTGACTGGAAGCCCTTTCATTGCCATCCCCCCTCTTTTCTAGGTTGACTGCAGCACAGGGTCGAACTTTAACAGGAGACACAGAACAACCATCCTTTGGCCTAACCCACCTCCCCTTGCAGACAGTTTGCCTCAGTTGGGCACTCCTTGAACCAGGTGAGTGTTTGCTTCATTGAAACAGCAGCCTGGACTTACAGAGCCTCTGCGACTGGTCACATTTAGTTTTTCCCCACCATGAGCATTAGGGAAGGGACTAAATGGTTGTGGGGAAGTTCCTTTCAGCCTTGCTTTCTCTGAACTGCTGCTTTTTTCTTTCTTTCCTGTTTTCTATTCTGTTTTTAAAACTTTCTTTGAAGTGACACTGATTCTCTTACTTATAGTCGCTGCTATGGAGCTCAGTTAGCCTTGTTGATCCCTGCTGCAAGTGACAACACTTCTCACTGTCTTTTATATAGCAGCTTAACAGCCTGATAACAACTGGGCAGGACTGGATATTCCTGGCACTCTGTGCGTATAATGTGCAAGGCTTGTAGTACGGCACTAGCTATATTTTGTTGTCTCTTGCTCTTGAACTGTTACCTTCTGGTTGCTTGAAAATGACTCATGAGGTTCATATGGTCCAAATTAAGTCTATGGTTGAATGCTCGTGGTCCTGCAGATTACTTAAAGGATTTTAGGCAGAATCTTAGTATTTCATTGTATGCTGCAAACTGCTGAGATTTTTTAGCAGGAAGCAAAATGCAAATTTTGCAAACTACAGAAGTGTTTCATCAGCTGAAGATCTGAACCCTACTTCCATACTCATTTAATACCTTTTGTACCTATGGTTAATGCAGCTATAAAACAATGTTGTTATGGAAACTTTCAGTCTCTCAAGGGCACTTCTCCATTTTTGTGCACTAGTTCAACACTAAAATTGTTCTTCATACAGTGGAGCATCTTCATCAGGTGTTTCTTTAAAAAAACATGATAAGCATCTCATGGGACATTTCCATTATCTTGGGTTGTAGAAGATGTTACGTGTATACAAATATCATTTTTGAGCTCTGGCTGGCAGTGTAATCTCTACTGTCAGCAGTTCTTTTCCAAGCCATCCTAAGAGCTTCTCTTCAATCCCTATCCCTGTTCTCACCCTCCCCGTATCTGCAGCACTGGCCCTGCATTCCTTGTCCACCAGCTTTGCTCCTCATCACCAAAGCAATGCTAAAGCATTTTCCAGAGCACATTTGGTGACCTGAATTGCTGAAGAATAGGCAAATACTGATCCTGGTGTGCAAACATTTACTGCACTCAACAACACTTTTTCAGAGCTGCTGCTAAGCTTACTCTCCATTTGACAAGTATGTAGGTGAGACTCAAAAAGCTGAAAGGACAGAAGTCTTGCCTTCTCTATTCTCCATTACCCTAAAAACCTGAGCTACCTACCGTTTTGGGGAGCTCTACTGTTGGTCTGGAAGTCACTCTTGCACCCCAGAATTTGCTGGGGAAAAAAAATTACCCTTCCCTAGGTCTTAATTCTTTTATGCTTGATTCCCCAGCATTCCCAAAGGGTGTTCAAAATAGCTTTAGCACTTGGACTGACCATTCAGCAAAGGCTGAAGGGTTTGCCAGTGGTTTTGCTTTCCCAGCATGAGCCAAACATGCCTGCCAGATTTCTCAAGAGGGGATGTAAGATTTTCCAATTTCTAAATAGGCCAATGAAGCATAAAAATATCGAAATATAGAATGAATGTGTTTTATGAAAGGATTCTCTGTTGTCAAGGAAGGAGGGCTGGCAAACACCTGAGGGCACCGGGAACTTTTCTCCTCTGTGACCTGAGGCTCTCGGGAAATGACCTTTACCAGCCTGGAGGCGCAGGAATGCGGTGGTGCCAAACTTCCCCTCCACGTGTTGTGGGAAACTTAATGGAAAAACCTGTAAATATTGCAGAATGTTGTGAATTGTTAGTAATATTACTAAGTCTTTAGATAGAGGCATGTACTGTGCATTTTATTCTCTGTAACTCTCTTTTCATAACAGTTAACTACTGTCTAACAAGGAAAGAAAAGTCAGAGGTTTCACGCTTATAGGAAGTATATAGTGTCGATGGATTTGCATAGTATTTAGAAGAGTTAGAGTTACATTGCAGTGACGCAGTTCTACAGCACTTGCTAATTCCCTCTTCTCCCCGAATACTTCCTCCTGGCTCCCGCTCTTGTTTGTTTGAACATACCCAGTCTGTTATTCCTCTCTCCAAGCGCTGTGCAGTTACCGGACAATTGCAGTTTAACATATTAATGCTGCATTTAATATTCTGCAGCAGATCTCAGGCTGACGGTGCACCCAGATGGGGGTCCACTGACCCATCCACAAGCATCAGATATGGACTTCCAGACTCTCCAAATGGGAACCCCAGACATTTGCCTCTTGCTGTCTATTTCCATCTTGCTTTCCATCTCAAAATGTTGCTCTCCATTCACGCATCTATTCCAGCAACTGCAGTAACCCAGGGCTTAAAATCCCACTTGATTGCCTAGTGAAGCGGAGCGTGAAGCATTCCCAGGAGAGTTTGTGCGATGGTGATCTCCACGTCAGAGGCAGGCTTTATATTTGTCAGATTTCTATCCAGAGTTCAGATTTCACATAGATATTATCCCATCCTTACACATATGTGGCAGCTTGTTACTCTGCAGTGCCTGACCAGAAGTAGCAGAGCTGTTGTACCATCTTCTGCTCTGATTCTGGGAAAGGGGCAAACCTCCCATGAACCATCTAACAGCACTGCAAGGGTGACCCTGGAAAACTCCCTGGAAATGCCCTTTCCTCTTTCCACCTTGAGAGCTGGTTTCAATTGCCCTCCTTTCGTGGCAAACGGGGGTAGAGGTGGTGACATCAGGCCCTTCTTGGCAGCTCCCTTTTCACAAGGAAGCATGCATTCAATTAGAGGATTTTAATTAAAATACTTTTCTGTAGCATCCTGTTTCCAGGCCCTGCTGTAAATTTAACTTGACGTTCTCTCATTTAACAGGTGGGTGAGATTATTCTGAGAGCTGCCAGATGGAAGAAAGCAGAAACAGGGCTGGCTGTTGAGATAGAAGAATGAAGAGAGGAAGAGAGAGAGCAAAAGCAAAGAGTGGGACATATATCTGCTGCATATCTGTCAATATTTACTATGTAACATGCTATCCTTTTCTGTGATGGTTCTTCATTGCCATATGCGCGCGACTTTTTCTTTTGAAGGATAAAAGTGGCAAATCCAGGATCAACACAGTTACATTTGATTTCCTTTCCTTTCCTTTTGGATCGGAGCAGTTCAGGAATAACCAATGAATAGCAACTGATGCAAAATTCAAAGTACCCCCATCCTACCGTCAAAACCGAAAAAAGTCACCCTTTAACTTGGAAGCTGGGAAGCAGAGTAGCAGCTGTGAGGCTGCAGTGGTAGCCATGGGATTGGGCAGTTTGCTAGCGGTCCCTTCTGCTGCTGCAGCTGTGTCAGCACCGGCTTCCAGATGCAACGGGTTAAAGGATATGGGAGAGAAGAGATTGTTTCCAAGAGGTTAAAACTCGGTGGCTAGCAGGAGCAAGGATGAGGAATGTGGAAAGCTGTCAGCTGGGAGTCTGTGAGGTAGAAAGGCTGGAGGCAAGGGGTGGCTAGGAAAGAAAATGAAAGGGACCAAGGGAGAAGAGAAAAAGGGGAAGGACAGTCTGGGAAGGAGGAACCTTAGGGAACAGGGAAGGAAGAACTGCTGGGGGTTGCTGAGCACAGGGAGAAGACTGGGAAAGCCACAGAGGCGACAAGGAGAGGACTGATGAGGAAGAGGAACGAAGACCCTTATGCTCTCTTTTTCCCTTTGAAAGCAACAAAACATAAGGGAGTTAAAGACCAAACTTCAAGCTGATGTGGAAGGGTGCCTCTACTGATCTCCTTCCACTGTGCTAGGTAGGACTGTAGTACTCTGACCCATCCACCACAAGGCACATGCTGCCAGAGGTGAGACCTCCACAGCAATGCAGGGTAGAGACTGCCTGAGCCAGTACAAAGCTGTGGTGCAAGCAAAGAGGATGTTATAAATCCTCAGAAGCATTGCGCACTGCTGTCGTAACTCATAGCAGTAGTGCAACTAGTCTCACTTTTGCATTGGTCAACTGAACCAGCTGCTTTCAAAGGAGACTTTTGCAGCAGAAGGCTTAGCAGATAAGGTGTTACAGGGGAAAATTCCTGGTAAGCCCTGTCTTTCTTCTTTCCATTTGGTAGAATTTGGTTTAGGCTCCAACTTCAGAGGTCTGGAGCTTTGAAAGCTATTGATTACCCCTTTAGATTTGCTGTCCTAACTCCAGAGGCCTGCTGAGTGAATCCACGGTCTGTGTGATTTGGTTGTGGGTTGACAAACTTGAAATTGTCCGAGTAAGCACTGAGAGTCCTCATGGTCTCCCCACAAAGAATGGGATTTCAGACAGAGCTGCAGTCAGTCCAGGATGGACACAAGGACTTTTCATGGAGGTGTAACTCCACTGAAAAGCCTTCCCCTAGGATGGAATAGCAAAATACATAAGTATATTACACCCACATTTGTGGTTAGACTTTGCAGTATCATGGACAAGAACAGCTTTGCTTCCATTTAGCAAACTGAAATATTTCAACATACACCCAAACCAAAACATATGGTTTCAATTCTCCAAATGGGAAAAGTCCTGTATAAAACAAGCTCCCACTTAAAAAAAGAAAAAAAAAAAGGTCCAGTAGAAGATTCTTCACCAACAAGCACAACCTAGACATTTGTACAAGCTGAAGCTTACATCAGAAAGTCATCGCACAAAATCAAGTGCTTTGGCCAGCAAACATACTTTTATTAGTCACGTTGTAATTACTCTCTAAAAAGAGGTCTTAATTTTTTCCAACAGGATCTGCTCTCCATGTTATTGCACCAATGGTCTTTAATTGCATCAGTATTCTTTAATTCTTCACCAGTCATATCTCCTATGAGTCTTCCTATAATTTTCCCTGGATTGATGCAAGGCTAATGTGCCTGTGTTTGCTTGAGCAATCCCATTTATCTTCTTGAACACAAGAACAACAACTAGCTTTTTTTCCCAGTCATCTGGAACTGTCTCAGCTTTCTAGGACATGTGAAATATCAACAGGAATAGCTCAGAGCGCTCTTCAGGAAGTCTCTTGTAAGCTCTCTGATAAAGTGTACCTGGTTTGTGGACCTTAAAATATTTAATTTTAGTAATTGTTGAGAACCTTCTCAAGTTACTCTTGAAAGTATTTTCAGAGATTCACAGGGAAGAAGGGCCCACCAGGCTGTCTGCTGAGACCTCCTGTGTATCACTGACTTGTAATACACATGTTGCCCCGCTACTTTTATGTTAAGTTCCAAGACCAAAGCCTGACCAAAGCCAAGGGCAAGGCACGGCAGAAGCCTCCAACAAGCCCTGTGCCCATATCCCTACAGGAGCGGAGAAGCGATCCATGAACGCAAGTGACAGCCCTGCAAACAAAGTGCACTCTGTACTGCAGAAGAAGGTGAAACCCCCACCAAGTCTATGCCAGTGTGACCTTGGGGAAGCCCAATCTACACCTGAAGTAAGTCGGGGACTGTGACATTGAACAAAGTGGCACAGGACATCATCCCCAGGCATCTACAGCAGAAGCACTTTGGAACGCAGATCAGCTCCCATTCAAAGAGCTGTCTTTGACTTTAGGTGATTTCTCAGGAAAAAGCAAAGCAAGAAAAAAAAATGCTACTTCTTTCCCCAAGAGCCAGAAAGCACACCAGAACACATCTGGTCACGCGAACACCGAAGCAAACCTCCCTTCTGATACCTGCAGGGAACCAGAGGAAATCCCGATGAATGGTATTTGCTTTTAGCTGTTGCTCATTTAGAGAGTTATACAGAACTGAAGACGTTTTCAGCATACTGAGGGCAAAGGGAGATAATTTTTTTATTGAGAACTTTGATGCATGTGACTTTCTCTGAGCCATTGCTTTCCAAACTGTGGGCTCTCATGCTGGAAACTGAACAGGCATTTGTGAGTCTCAAGATTTTCTATCCTTTGTTAACCTCCAGAGCAAAAGTAAGAATCCTCCAAAACTTCCAAATTTTCCCAGATTCTCAAGATCTGTGAAAACAGTATGATTTGGGAAGTTCCCTTCACTACTTCAAGAAACTTTGTTCTTTAATTTAAGTAGCTTCTGTCTTGCACTTTCCTTTGCTACAGACTGTAAAATTTTTATTCCGTACATAGTATCATACATAATAAACCCCACCCCCCTGCTTTATTTTGTCTGTAGAACTGAAATACAATGTGGACTGAACACCTCTGACTTTACAATTTTGCTGTTAAAGCTACCTGTATCTGAGCAAGGCTGGTTTTTTTTTGTTGTTGTTCCTAATATATTTTTAAATGTTCTCTTTAAAGCCACACTGGTCACTTCTATTTTAAAAACTGCTTTACTTTGCCTTCTCACACATGTATTTTTAATTTATAAATTATATTAACCACCTGCTACTTTCTCTTTCCCTATCTTTTTATCTGACAGCTTGTTATTTAATCACTGCTTTCAGATAGCCTTTGAAGCAGGGTGATTCCTATTCAGCTATATTTCCATCTGTACCCAACAAAATAGCATTTTACACATGCACACGATGATCTCTTGTGAACATTCATCTGGTAGGGGGTCTACAAAGGACTCCCAGGCTTAGCCGAGCTTTTCCAAATTTTCCAGTCACAAATACAAGCATTGGGAAATGGACTTTGGAGTTTTAAATAAAAATGAAGTTATTGTTTCATGCAATTCTGTGACAAACATACTTTTGCCGTCACTGGCGTTGGGGCTATCAATGACCCTTAGGTTAGTTATTAACTCCTTGTCCAGCACAAGAGTTGGTACTGAGCTACCTCATCCTGGATGCAGGATACTGTGTGTAAAGAAATTACCACCTATTATTTTTAGAAACTCTTAGAAGTTTTGTCACTAGTAACATGAGAAGTCCAGCAAATATTCCCCAGGTTCTTCTTGGCCAGATGTCTGTCATTCCCCATCTGCAGTGAAACTAGTTAGACATGTATTAGCCCACATGTATTCAAATTTTGTGATTCTGAAACAACAGTGACTCTTCGGTACATTACAGCCTCTCTGATGTCTGGAGACACAGTCTCTCTGCTGCTATCCCTGCTGGGCAAGTTGTAACTGTGAATTTCAATGCCCGTGTCATAAGACTTACCCCATCGTAGTTGTAAGGACTACTAGTTTTTTGGCTCTAGGATTGATGTCACCCAGTTTGGTTATTATCTCATGCACAGGTGGAAGAGAGAAACATTGCTTTCATTCATGCACACAGAGGCATCTTAGAACTTGGACCCCATCAACTGGTTTGAGAAAGGTGCCTCAACGTCTTTACTTTTACATGCCGCTACTGAGTGTACAGTCATTTCAGGTCAACCATAGCCATCATGGTCTGACTTCACACTTACCCATCTCCTTTGGAAACAGATCTCTGTGGTCAAAGCTCAAGTGGGAAGATTCCCTATCATTTTGGATGTATGAATGTGAGTTAAAATAATTTTTTGAAGTTTATGTGAACACAGGTTTTATTTCTGATGCTATTACTGTAACAGCATGGCCTACAGGATTAGTTACCCCAAAGACTGCCAATTTTTAAACATTTGGACTCTGTTTCATGCCACAGACCACTCCTCAGACCTCTACGTCTCCCATAGCCTTGCTTTTTCTGAGAAAAAAAAGGAATAATGTGATTTAGGAAGAGTTAATGCCCCTGAACAGATGCACCAGCAAGAGATGTGACAAAATGTCAAGTGGAATGTGCCTGAGGGCTTGGAATTTGGCCGTGGAGGCAGCAGATGAGTCCCTAGGATGGCATGTCCCCCAGAGGCCCGGCATGCTTTGGTGACAGCTGTGATTTTTATGACCCGGCTTCGATGACAGTTTGGGAGGGGTCAGCTCTGCTCTTTTCTGACAGGAATTTGGTTTGTCATCAGATTCTAAAATCCCTCTGATTTATGGTATCAGCCACTGCTGGTGTTTTACTCAGATGCATGTCCTCTCCCCACTCCCTGCAGACTGAGAGGTTAAGGTGCAAACACTAATGTTTGAATTAAACTAATCAGAGGAAAAGGGAAGTGGTAGGTCATGAGGTGATAAGAAACACCGAGAAGAGCTAGCTCCAAAAATCTCTCAGTAAGAGCACTTCACCTGAAAACAGACAGCTCTTCCACCACCATCTGAACACCAACTCTTCTACTAACCTCCACAGTCCATAACCTGACAGACTTATGCATGTTGCAGGGAATTAAAAGATAACAGAGCCTACCCCTTGGTACCGTGTCCCCTCATATTTGCCAGTGACAAAGTTGTCTCCCAGAAAGGTGATCTGCTTGGAACAAAAGCTTTAAGAGTAGGTGTTGAATGCCTCCAGCCACATAGGGTAAGGGCCATGTCAGCACAGCACTCCTCAGCTTCTCAGCTCCCATTTGGTGTGACCATGGTGTGCATTTCCGTGGTCACTTAGCACCCAGCAGGGAACCCATGCGGCACTTGCAGACAGTCATTTAGGGCGCAGGTAGCTCCTGTTTCCCTCCTGTGTTTTCTGACCACTGAAACATTTTTTTTTCCAGGCCTGGTAAGACAGTAGCACAAACAGTTCTCCTGCAAGCAAAGAGCCCAACTCCCACCAACACTGGCATCTAATTCACATCCTAAGAGAAGATGTTATAGAACAAGTAGGTCCATTCTGACGACTCTTTCAGCTGCCACCACAGCTTGAAACAGGGGAAAAACAAGGTTGTTGCTTCCATACAGCACTTTCTTACCTTTTACTTACCTTACAGGTACAGCTCTGTTACCAACCAGAGGTGTTAACTGTCTCCTGCTGGGAAGTCCAGTTCTGTTCAGACTTCATAGCATCCGGAAGATCCCACGGTATGGGATATTCTCTGTGGAAGTGAACAGAGAAAGCTGAAGGTGACCATTCAAATGTCTGAGACAAGAAGAAAGGACTGGTTCTGAAGCAGCCTCCCTGCAATGGTGAGAAACACTGGCCTCAGACTAATGCAGTTGCGATCACAACATTATTAAAAAATCCTGAAATGGGTACAAGAAGTGATGGGTACATCCCCATATAAAGGGATGAGTGTCTGCTCCAGTAATCCTCATGAACTCTGCTATAAATGTGGGTGCACAAGCCTGGGACAGAGGCTGGAGACTTCAGGAATCGCTTTTTGGGAAGATGACAATAAAACATCCGAAATCACTGGATACCCTGTGGCCAAGCTGCTTGTGCTCTGTGGGATCAAGAGGGGCTGAGAGGTGGGAATTCTCAGCATGGCACTTGACACTCTTGTAGCAAAATACATGTATTTCCTGGCTGGATGCACCACCATTCTTGCCTGGCATCTTCTTACCCTTGGGCCTCATGCATTTGCTTCCCTCTTTCCTCCTTATATTCTGCCACGTGTCATTTTTAGCAATCTGATTAGGAGTTCCTTCCATTCCCACTTACTCAGGTTCTTTGCATGTTTGTAATCGCACAGTCTTACTAATTATCCAGTGGTCCATTGGGTTTTCCCAATAGACAATCACAAAGATGTGATTTTCTACTCTAAATTTCTAATCAAGTGACTAAAATTTAAAGAAAAAAAGACAAAAATCTATTCAATCCTTTTTTATCAAGCATGAATTGAAGGAGTCCCAGGCTCATATTTCTCATCGAAAGTTATCTGACCACAGGGTTTTACAGGATAAATACACTCCTTTCCACACAACTGATTAAAGAGATTTTACTTCAGCTTTCCCACAAAATTTGCTTGAGATGTTTAGCGAGTTTCTCTTTGCCCAGGCAGGGGAGAAAATGCAAATATTCCCAAAAGTAAGAGAAGCAATTCAAATCAATCAAGTACTTTTTCACCAAAATGAAAAAGCCTGGGAGAATCATGGTAGAGCAACAGCAAGAGGAAACTCAGTTCAGATCCTTGCCCACAAAGGATGCAGGGGACATAAGGGGTCCCAGGAGGTCCGTCACACCTCCTGGGGACTTGGAAAAACAGCTGAACTGGCCCTTGCTGTGGAAACATTCCAGTTCATTTTTTTTCATAAATCAGCTACAGTTTTGGTCTGTTGAAAAACTTCATCTCAGCAAGAAATGTCAGGCAGAGGTCCATCAGGACGTCTCAGTACTTCTGGTGTGGTGGAAAACCATAATAGTTTTGTCATCTATCTATCAGGATGAAAAATATTTTGAAATATCAGAATTTTCTGGTGAATGGGTGCTACAGATTCCAACTGCATTTACGTAGTCAGTTTTTTTCTTCATTTGCCATCACAGGGCTCTAGTAGTCATGTTATAGCACTTCTCACAATTAGCTCTGTGTGAGAGACATATACGAATGACAACAGAAATCTCTCCCCAAGAGACTGTTCTGCTTCCTTTATGGCTATTTTGGTTTATGTTCCAGTTGTCATCCTAATATGCAACTGCCTAATCAGATAGCAAATGCTCCCTAAAGACCTCAGGATGCTGCATGCAGTTTGGGGACAGCACTGAAACAGGAAAGGCCAGTGCCACATGAAATAGAAGTACAGATTTTTTATTAATAGTCTAAATTTTTTTCCCCTGATTTCCAAGTGGCTGAGTTCAGTAGGCACAATCCTCCTCTTTCCTTAGACAGAGGGACAGCAATGCCAAAACACAGGCTTTGGGCAAGATGAGTGGCCAGAGAGTTGCAGGGAAAATAAAGGACCAACCGATTACAACTGCTAACACAATCAGAAAGTGTGAAATACTGGTCTGAGGGCCCGAAAGACTCCCAAGCTCCACAGCCGTTTGAATAAGCAGTCAGAATTTCAGTACCATCTATTTGCCTCAAGACTCTGCAACACTTTGCAGATTTTTTTTTTCCCTGAGAAATGTTTTCCAGATTTTCTCTACCTCTGCTTCTTGCCAGTGATACAAATACCACAAGAACAGTCTATCTCAAAAGTGTTCTGGCAAAAAATTCAGGTGCTGGCTAAGACTCTAATGCACATTGGCTACATTAGGCTTTTATAATGTGTCAGCTAGCCCCTGATAGCTACCATGTGGAGATAACGATTTTTCAGTCCAAGCCCTAAACAAGATGGAGCAAGCGCATGTGTAAAGTGGGAAACCATCTCTACAACCATGTTCTCATTCCCACACTTGCTAGGGGTGAATTCGGAGGCCTGGGCTGTTACCACTGAAAGAGGTCCTACTCTTTCCAGCCTCATGTCTGGGTTCATCACCACTATTTGTCACCACTATGTCTTTGTCTTCGTCTTTTTTTCCCCACCCCCCGCTCAGTGATGCAGAGGTTGTGGAGAGCCTAGTGCAACTCACATCTCTCTAAAGCAGCTAATGGTCCCACAGTCCGCTGGAGAAAATTGATTGTGTCAGAGCATATGAGCCACTGCTGGGCTGATCAGCCTCACCGAAGTCAAGGTTTGCACTCAATTGCTGATATTTTGGCATTGCATGTCAGGTATAATTTAATGCTGGGAACTCAGAAGTGTCTGACTGGACTTTGGAGAGAGCCTAACCACTCTGTTCTGCATGTCAAATTAACTACCCAGTAGTGAGCTCCCCTGGCTAAATGATCACCTGTTGGCCAGATGCCACACCACAAAGCTCCCCATACAACCGTCTCAAAAATGGAAACTTGTTATTCTGGAGCTGCCCTGTGAATACCCGTTCTGTCAGGGCTGGAGGGAAATATTTGGGGCAGGCAGGCTGAGAAAACAGAGAGGTGTTGGGTGTCAGAATTGATTTAAATGGGCTGCAGCTTTCCGCAGGAGCGCTGGAGCTCAGCAGCCAGCGGATGGGAGGTAGCCAGGGTGGGGGGCTCAGGGGCAGAAGAAAATGCGCTAGAGATAAGCCTCAGATGCCTGAGAACAGAGCATTATCTGTTCCCACTTGATGTGTGAGGCCTTCCTAATCTTCACAAGCACTCACAGGTAGCAATTGTCTTCTGCTGCTGGTAAATCAATGGATGTTGCTTCCCAGGGGGCCTTCAGACTGAACTGCCAGGGGACCTGGTACAGCTGAGAGTGACAGATTCAGCCTCAGCAAATGGCTTTTACTCGAGTCAGCTGTGGAGTTAATGGTGCACCACACAGAGCAGGCAGTGACTGCTCATGAGGCCTTTCTGGAGATCCTTTGAGGGTGCTGAGCACTACCGGGTGCTTCTCCCTGTGCAAGATTCCTGTGTCCCTAAAGCTCCTGCATTATCCAGACCAGGAGACCTTTTGGAGCATACCACATCTCCCTTATTCCAAAGGAAACCAGGCTGGTTAAGGGTTGGTGAATACCAGCTATCATCCAGACATGCCATCAGGACATCGCCAGAGTGTGTCCAGGAGTCAGGGGCTGGAAAGTGGTAAATTGGGATCCCTTGACAAAGGTGTGACCATGACCTAGAATCACAGGATCCTGCCGACCTGAAGGAGGTCTCTAGCCCAAGACCCTACTCAAAGCAGAGCTGGCTGTGAGAACAAATCAGATTGCTCAGGGCTTGCTCCAGCTGTGTTGTGTAACCCCTCTGGGCAGTCCATCTGCTTCACTGCCCTCATGGAATGAGCTTCAGCTGTATGAGAGGTTTTCAATGCTTCTATGCCACCAGAAGGCCAAGAAGAGGGACAACATATTCATGAGGGATGACAGCAAATGCACCACCGTAAGTCAACTGTTTGTCCTAAAACCTTTTCATTGGCCATAGGCCGCCCAAACCAGGTCACATCAGCTTACATATCACAACGAGTCTACACCAGATTTTTTCAGACTACTGGCTGCTGTCACCCAGACTTCATGAAGCAAGTTCCCTCATGTAAGCACTGGGTAAAGCATAGCTGCCTATGCACTGTCAAGCAAAGAAACCCTGTTCTTGCAACTTGCAGTCTCAAATTCCCAGGGTTGAGCTGGGGTACACCACCCAGTTCTATGCTTCCTTATCACAGGATGCTAGAAATAGACCCACAGGATGCTAGAAATAGACCATTCATTGAATCAGTCTTCTGGGGAGAAATGTCTTTCCTGCTGTAGGCCCATCACCAAGAAATACCACTCTTCTTCTATCCTCTGGAAGCCACATGCTTCACTAACCTTACAGGTACAAGTGCCTAAACACTACAAGTGACACCAAGATGCTACCATACTGGGACCAGCACAACAATAGCAAAAGCTATCCAGGTCCACAAGAAATCTGGAGAGATTGGTGTGCACATGAAACTAAGTGGCAACACATTATATCGTCATGAACTAAAGTCTGCAGGAGTGAAACTGAACATGAGGAGCTCTTCTGTCCCTCATGGTGTGTTGTCTGACACACTGTGCAGTCAGAGAGTACAGATCTTCTTGGAAACAGACCCACATACCTGCCATTTTGTTCAGGTGGACATATTCTACATGACTATTTTCTTAGTCATAAGATGATATTAGTTCTTCCCATTTTCAAATTAATTTTCTAACTCCAATTTCCAACATCCATAGAAAGTCACTTCCAATCTATGTTACCTAAACAGATTTGGGACAAGCCACAGGCACCTTAGATAAATATGTTAGTTATAAATCTTTCACTCCTCTTCCAAAACTATTTTGAAACTGTTTTCATGCTTGGCAAAGTTACCTACATTAAATCGTTTCCTCTCTACCTTGCATTGAGCCATTTTCTTCCTTGTCTTACACCAGTTTTCTTTTTCTATTCCACAGACTGTTGCCTGAAGTTCTGACCATTTTCAGAAGCCTTTCTGGCTTACTCCACCTCACAGGAAAAGACCCCTTACCATATTTTCTTCCTCTTTTTGATATCCAATAACATTACTTACAAGAAATCCTTCTAAAATCCATTTTATGTCAAGATTGTGTAAATCCAGTTATACATTGTGCTACATATCACTGTTATATATTTGCATTTACTTTTTTCATTTGCTTATAATAATAAAGATAAGTTTATTGTAATTTATTTTTACTTTCCAAATACAAAGATGCTCAACTCTTTGATAATAACTTTGCTGGGCACCACCTATCGTGTGACAGTCTGATCTGTCATCCCATAAACAGCTGAGTTGGTTTACTCTTTTTTGTTACACAGCTCTGTTAGCACTGCTGGTTACCTTGGTTCATCCTTTTCAAACACATCACTCTGCAGGGTCTGTGAGTCTACAATAAGAGTACCATAACTCATTGTATCTTCAGCTTTAGAGAGGCCCATCATTGCAGGCTTGACGTGACATCTCCGATAAATAGTTTCCTCAAAGATCTCTTCTGAACTTTTATATAGTACACAGGTGTGTATCAGCACTGGCAACTTTTTAATCTGGTCTGATTTTTATGCTTGGGCTGGCAGGCTACTCAGAAAAGATGCCCACATATGTTTTGCTATCATCCTGGGCTTTCAGAGAATGTGAATGGTCAACAGGTTTGATAAGGCCACAGTATTAAGCAGACATTGCACCAGTATGTAACATGCAATAAATTTAAATCACATCAGAAGTTTAGCAGTCTCACAATTCCTTTGTGTTGCTCTTTCTGCAACTAGAAGTCTAATGCTACTTCCATAGGCATTTCCAAAGTATTAGGACATTTATGTATGATTTTAACTACTGTTTATATGACAAGATTGCTTTCCAGAAAAAGCTCTGTTATTTGCTATAAACTCAAAGGGGTAGCTGACTATTTGTTGAGGTGCGCATTGTGTCTCTTTTGGAAAAACAAGAACTCTAATCTCAGGGAATTTAGTCAACAACATCAACATCTGAAGCTATGCCACAAAAAGGCTGATGGGAACTGGTGTGAAAGGCAAAAAGTAGTAGGGTTTAGTATGGAATGACAAACAAAAAGTTATGTGGATCATGTTCAATTTTTGAAAGTTTTGGGTAAGATTGGATATCATGACATCCCCAACAATACGGTTAAAGCAGAAGAAGCAAGAATTCTGCTTGTTTGCAAAAGGGGACTTCAGAAAGGAGTATCTTGAGGACCCACAAAATGGCCTTTGGGCTTTGCATGTTAAAACAGTTTTCTTTTCTAGTTACTTCTGGAAGGACATGACAATTGTCATACCTGACTAAATGGGAATGAAAAGTGCCCTAGTGTCCTTTCTGTAGCCAAGTCTGTGGAATGGAGTAACAGGAAAAGCTCATTCTTAGTTACTGCCAACAGAAGAGAAGGGGTTCGTACTATTGCTTTTAAAAACATTATTTTCCACTGTAACTTCACTGTTCACCTCTACAATGCCCACTTTTGAATCTCATTTAACTATTGACACAGTCCTCAGATGTTTTTGCAACCACTATGGATTCATTATGAACCACGTAAAAAAAATCTCCTTAGGTTAACCTTCTAATCTTAGATGCTGCCTCTCAAATTCAGCGATGCCCTTTGCTCTTGTTAGCATTTCCCCTCCTCCATATCTCCTTTCTCACTGAACAGATTTGGTCTCTTCACTCATCTGGAAGTCTGTCATGCCTACAACCATTTTCATCATCTGACACAAACCCTTTCCCAGAAGCTAGCCAGAGTTGTTCTTTACCTGGTCAGTTCCATCTGTGGCCACAGTGCAGGCTAGCAGCATGCAACTCAAAGCATCCTACCAGATTTGGATCTGCTATTCTGCCAGCTGTGCCCTTACCAGCAAATTCTTATCTTGTTCATTTGACAGAATGAAATGCAAACATTGGAAGACGTTTCAAAAATGGCTTGTGGATTTTCACTTGCCCACCTCAGCCAGGTGCAAGTATGGGGTGTGATCTATTTTGAAATGACAAGCCTAAATGCCATAAAATTCAAACACAGTAAGCTTGTGTCCAGACACAAGCTTGTGTTTGTGGACTAGTGGCTGACTTGCATTAACGGCCTGGCTGTGTCTCTGCCTGCAAAATCAAATTATAGAAATGGAAAAGAGTAAATCTCCACCCTCCCCCAGTAACTCTGTGCTTGCAGAACAGCACGTGCAAGTTTCAAGGGCAGGTCAAGGTCACTTTCAGAATGTGGCCCTTCATGTCAGGTTATCAGACAAAGATCATCTTCTTTTCCTTCCTAAAAGCCCGTAACAACATAGGGTCCCATCAGAAACTGAATTACCTTGCCTTTGCCAGCAAGGAATCTTTCTGTTTCATAAATCTGATGCCTGCTTTGCATCAGTACTGCGACACAAATCTAACACCAGGTCTAAGGGTCTTTAACTACTCTGTGATAGGTGAGGAGACAGAGATTCACACACAAGAAAAAAATTGCTCCGAAGTCTTTCCACATAGTCTACCTGCCTGTTCCTTTTTGGCCTTTTAGTGCCTATCACCAGCATGAGTAAGGTGGCTGGTGGCTGACGCATTGAATTCTCATCTCCCTACTTCACAGCTCTCCAGTCGGCATCATATACCAAATAGGTCTGACAGAGATCCTTTCCATGCTGATGTTCTTTGAGGCACAAACAAAGTCTTCCCAGCCTTCCAGCCTAATCAATATCCTTGCTCAACTCATACTACCCTTTCCTTCACCCAGAATTTCCATTTTCTCCCTAAAATCATAAGCTGCATCCAAAGGCCACTTTCCTCTTAAAGAAATAACAAGGTAGAAATTGCCTGGTGTTGTTATCACAGCCTGTGCTCTCTCAAGGGTTGCATTCTCACAGCTGCCTTCCCAACCAACCTGGGCAGAGCTCTTGTCAACCTACCAGGAGGCAGGAGGCTCAAAGCAGACAAGTTCAAGAGCTTATTTCAGGGATATGAGATTTCTGTGTGACCTTGTACAACACAGGAACTTTCCCAGCTTAGCAGTTTCCCCAGAGGTGTAATATTAAAACACCCCCTAAAACAGCCCCACTACAGCTGCTCTGAGAGC
>VYZW01053153.1:6395-39769 GCA_013401315.1 Balaeniceps rex
ATACCAATGAACTGGGTTAGAAAAAGAGTTATCTTACTTGCACCAAACAGGAAAGGAATTAATACATAGTGGGTATAACTTCAAGCATTCCCCCAAGAAACAGCTTGGGAAGAAGCACTTATGCAACAGCATTTTTAGTTTTGTATACAAAGCAAGAGAAGGTGCAAGTCCAGCTTGACAAATAAAATGCAGATTCTGCATGTTTGCAAGTTCTGAGTGCTGCAGTACCCAAGCACCCAACTGTTCATGTCTTGAAGATCTCAGTTGGATATATCATCACAGTTATGATCTGTTGATATGGAATGAAGGTGGTCAGCAACATATGAGACCAATACTAACATTCAACGCAGCATGAAAGCTCCAACTGACCAGAGCAAAATGTCAAACTGGACAGAATGAGGTGAGGCAAGGAGAACACAAGTTCAGTAATAAAGAAGAAGTCTGACGCATGACATCAGAAAAATAAGTCGATTTTCTTGGCCTTAGGACGTCCTGTCACAGCCAGTCTATTCATACGGCATTTCTTTTGACCATGTGGCAGTTCAGCAAATGTTACTGGAATCCAGGTATCTCGTTCTGACTACTCAGAATGAAGGACTGCCATGCATAATAAAGCAACATTGCAAGCTAACATTCTGAGTTCATTGTCTGATTTGATGCAATACATAAAACTTCCATCAGCTGCACATCAGTAACATCATAACTATTCCAAGATGTTTCTTTATGACTCTTAGCTTTGTTTTATTTTTCAGAAGATTGATGAGAGGGGTTTGACTGACGTCATTCAAGACATGCTGTAAACACTGCTAATTTTAATATTAAAATTCCATAATTCAGCTCTGTCCAGATGTTATTTATTAGAAATAGCCTGTTGGTTTTTTTACTTGTGCATTTTTTCTTTGGCAGTCCTTATAGCCTTTCCTGTAAGCAAAAAGAAGAAGTCCCATAGCTTTAAATCAGAGACGTCTGGAATAACTGCATTCAGTTTAGTGCAGAGGGGTTATACAGTGGATGAAGGGGTGCCGGTAAATATGAGCTGAGCCAGAAGCCCTCCGTGTACGAACCCCCCAGAGCAAGACAGCCAGTGTGTCAGTGACAGTACGGAAAAACCCTTTCCCTGGCTATGTCTGGAGCTCGCATAAGTCTAACACAACAGTACCTGCAGATTACAGGATTCAAGAAATTTGGAGGCAATAAAGAGGTCATGCAGACGGGAAGATATTTAAAGACTTCTGAATAAGATTTCTGTTTCTCCTTGACAGATGAATTAAAACAACCTTGTAGCAAGGCAGAAAGGCTTTGCCTGAGCAAAGTTTATTCCTATAAGGAAGATTTGTTAGTGACAAATATATGAATAATGAGAAAGGCTTTGTTAGGTAAGTCTTTTGATCCTCAAAGGGTATAAAGGGTATACCAAACTAATATTTCAACTTTCCAATGGTCACTGGTTTTGTTTTTGTCTTTGTGTTAGAGAAAAAGTCAGAAAGCTAATTCTTTCATAGTCCATTTGAACAGTAAAAATGAACTGGCATCAGCAGTTGTTTGGCTGGCCTGTGGTTTTCACAAAAGGCAGTACTCTGAGGTGCATTTTTTTCTTACTCACTGGAAGCAGCTGAGTTTGAGACTTTTTAAAACGACACTGAAGAGACATAAACATCGAGCATGGAGCTGCCAAATGCCAGGAAATAAGAATTGAAGACTGACTGCCCGTAAAACCTAAACACATATTTCCATCAGTAAAACTCGCAAAACAGTTTAGGAAACATGATGCAATTAACAGTTGCATATGAACATGCAGTGGTTTACAAGAGATGTACTATACATAAGGTAAATCAGTCCTCTGAATTTGCTTGCAGTTTTGGAAGTCAGGTCACATATCTTCTTGGCAGATAGTGTGTGAGTATCTTAGCAATGATTGCATTTCCTGGAGCATGCCACCCCACTCACTGCAACATAGCACAAAAATGAAAGAGGATTATTATCAGAGAGGATCAAATCAGTAACTCCTGTGGGTGGAACCATTACAAAAATGAGTCGTTTAACACTTTGCATCATTACTGCGTGTCCAGCTTTGCTGTCCAGTCAGTTTCTCTGTTACAATCTGCCATTATTTTTGGTTTGGGAAGAAACTGTACTTCCAGCAGTTGGACATCTGTGGTTATGGATAGATTTCTATCTTCCATAGCATGTTGCAAAATGCTTAGTCCTTCAGCTGTTACAACTATTTGCAGAGCTGTGCTATGAACCTAATTGTTGGAATGAGCCAGGTCAGAAACAACCCTTTCTCCCAAATGATTATTGATCTCAGGCCAAAGCAGAATATATTAAACCCCCCTACAATAGCTGTTTTACTGCTTTTTGTAGGATCAGCTGATTTGCTTTAACACCTTATTTCCATTAAGGTTGAACACTTATAATTGATGCTGCTGTTTTCTGGCTCAAATGTAATTATGTGGGTTTTTTTAAAAAACTATTTTATTGGATTGATATTTCTATTTTGTGTCTTCCCACAGCTCATTTAGCTTGCATTTTTCTTCCCTTGCCTTTCCCTTTTCCTTTGAAAGTATAGTTCTTCTTTCTACTGCTGTATTGGCAGTTCCCTCCAGGACTCTCATTCTCAGATTCAATGCCAAAAGAGTATGTATGTGCTGTGTTTAAGGGTGTATATGACCCGTTCTTCCTTTTGCTTGCTGCATATACTGTCAGAGAGGGTAATCCTTGAAGTTATGGCCACAGGAGTAAAGCTTAATAGTCTGCACCCTTGTACATGCCAGTCTTCCTCCAGCAGCTCAACCCACCTACTGGCATGAGAAGGCTCAGCAGAATTGGTCTCAGTGCCGGTAAATCTGCTTACCTTGCTGACAAATCTGCTGTTCTCCAAAGGGAGTTTTGAGGTTCAAAGATTTGTTTTGCTCTTCTTGTGTCATGCTAAAGGTAATATAACAAAGAAAAAGTCCAACAGAAAGGCCAGTTGTGACCTGTACCAATTACCTACAAAGGAAAGTATGGTGTTTGATCCACTGTTTTAATCTCAGGAAGTATCACTATGAAAGAAGTATCTCTGTGAAAGAATAGCTGCTGTAGAGCTGCTGTTCCCCAGTTCATCAGGGACAACTGGGAATGAATAAACAGTGAAGGAAGCGGAGAGGAGACTACACTTCACAGCATGTCAGCTAGTGCAGCTGAGGATCTGCATCAGGAGACAGACCTTGCAGAAGGTATCGGGTTCAAGCAGAACTAGTTCTTTTTATTTTATCAAGTTAAAACAGTTTTGTAAATGCCTGTCTCCTGGAGCCATGTGATTACAGATGCCTTTGCACACTTATTCTGAGCTTGAACGAGTCTGAGACTCAAGGTCTGGACCATTTAAACAGTATGACCCTTGAATTGATGCCCTCTTCAACATCTCTGAAATCCTTGGAAAAAGAAAGTCATCTTCTCTTCCTAGTGAAATTTCTGCGGTGGTGAGTCACAAGAGCAAGTCTCTCTCTCCCACCTCGTGTCCCCCCAGGACACACTGCTGGTCACACAGAGGTACCTCTTTTAAGGAATAACGTCCTCCTTCCCAACTGAGAAAAGATGGCTTCAGCCACAGTACATCATAACTCTTCAAGGTTTGCACTTGAACAAGAAAAGATAATGGTCCAATAGAATCCCAGCACGGAGGTGTGAGGAGCAGTGAAGTGTCCTAGCAAGTACATCCCACATCTGTGGCTGTCCCTGGCACCACAGCGGTGGGGAGAAGAGGACTCCTGAGCTGTGTCCCTGCACTCAGCTCTGGGCCAGAGTTACAGTGGGGCTATTCCTGAGGGGAGAATTTCAACCTGCATTGGAAACAAAAAATTTCAATTTTCCTTTAGATAAATCCTACCCTTAATGAGTATGGATGTGACTCTTCTATGGGGAAAAAAAATTTAGCAACACCAGGATGTTGAACTGAGGTTTCAAGGTGATTTAACAGAATTGTTTTTCTGAAGGGGGAAAAAAAAAGAAAAATGAGCAAAAATTTTGAAAACAGATGAGATTCTGGCCTTTTGAAATGGAAATGAAATGACTCATATTTACAGAGTTTGAAACAGAAGATGCCCAACAGTTGAAAGAGTATTCTTCAGCTGAAAGCTTTTTTATTTTTTTTTAATTTGGTGAATATTTTCTCTGACTGAATATTCTTTGCGGCCAAAAGAAAATGTTACAAAATTCAGACCCATAAGCAAAAACCAGTTATTTATGCTTTTTCACTATTCATTTTACAAGTCTGACTGACATGGCATTGTGAGCACATAACATTACCAGGTGGGACAATATTGCAGTAGTATATATTATCTCCCAGACTATTTCTTCATTTTCTAGTATCCCCTCTTCCTCCATGACCCTGTTGCTCTTTCCTGGCCACCTCCCAAAATAATTCTCTTCTGTTTTCTTTTTTGCTGACAGTTTCCATTTAAAAGACCTTGGTTTCTGCCCCTTTGTATTCATTACAGAATATAAATCAGGAGATCTCCGATTAGCTTACTTCCTTGTTTTTTTTAGCCAGGATGATGTCAGTACAGCTTAGGGAATGAAGTTTATTGGTTACATTGTGGACTCTCTGCTAGCCAAATCAAGAGAAGCCCAATGTTCAAAAGAGTGTGAAAGCTTGATGAAAACATCTATAATTTATATTGCTTTGAATTGTGGTGAGAAAGAAAATTTGCATGCTAGATGTGAATGTGTTCTGTGATCGGGCATTGGTTTAGCCCAAAGGAAGAAATAAAACTTGGTTAAAATGTCACAGCTCCCCTTTTGTTCTGCAGAAACCAGCCTCTGGTGTACTTAGTGACTCATTTTTTGATAGGGGTGTTTGGCAATACTCTCAGAACTATTACTTAAAACATTGCCATGGAAAAGGTGTGCTCTCTTTTCTGGTAAAATAAATGGTCAATTTATTTAAGATTCACAAGACTCACAAACCCTCACGAGGGTCTAGTGTTGCCACAAAGACTGGCTGTTTGTTTCCATGTCACAGTGGAGTGCTTGGTGGCATTCAAGTTCCTACAAAAATAGGAAGATAGCTTGAGTGTATTCTCAATGTTTTTTCTTAGCTATGCTATACAGTTTATTTTATGCAGCACATATATTTAACATTAGCCAAAATAGTGATAGTATTTAATGGAAAGGCTAACCTTTATTGTCTAACAATTCCAATTTGCCGTTTGGAGTCAAAATCACGTTCCATTAGGAAAAGTCACATCAAGTCATATCCCCGCTGTTCTGCTTATTTATTGAGAAAGCATGTTTTCACCTTAGTTCTCAATCCATTCTGATCTGTTTATTTTAAAATTAAATACTCTCACAATGAAGCAGCATAGATTGCATTTCACCAAATATGAAATAAAATTTATTTCGTCTCAGAGCAGTGCCAACTGCTGACACGCAAAATCAATTTTAAATCAGTGACTCTTAGCCTTGCTTGCATCATCTCAGGGTCTCACCCAAGACCCTGAAAAAGGCAGTTTCTCTTTGTTAGGCTTTCCCCCCAGTCCTGTCGCAAGCCACTCACGCTGAAGGAAGGCTGGTTTTTGCAGGGCTTGGGGGCAGGCAGTCATGGTGCCTGGGATGTGCCTATGTGTAACCCACCAGGTGGGGACCTCTGTGCACTAGGTGGGGTCTCCTCTACTGTCCAGCCCCGGTGGGCAGGCAGAACAGCTGTGAACACCCTTCCCTCTCCAAACAAGCTCCTGTGGCCCTATACCCATTTCCTGGTAAAAAATTAGCAAATTACACAGACAGACAAATAAACCAAAACAAACCCGTGACAGTGAATTACAGTAAATCTCTTCTGACATACAGACATTTACTTAACTCACCTTGAAATGATGGGGTGTTGCAGTGACCTCTCACACCTGCATTCAGAAAGGACCCCGAGGCCCCTTGCTATGGCTGTGGTCTTTTACACTAAATGTGGCAGGGCCTGAAGGCTGCTTGCTCTTGGCTGGAGACCTTGAAAGCTGCATTTCAGCTCTACATGGTTGAGATTCTGTGAACATTTTAGTAAAGAAGGAACAGTAAAACAATATTCAGTGACCTTTCACTTTGCTGGTAGTTTTTAGAATTCTTGTCATCTGAAATCACAATGAAAAACCATATTATATTTTTTTCCTGTTTGAATCAGGAAAAATTGAAAGCTAGTGCTTTTTTCCCCCTGAAAACCATCATTCCATTTTAAGACCTAAATCTGAAGATTTCTGAAAGTGGCTAACTTTCTGGGCCAAGACACCTCTAAAAATAAAGTTTAGTGTAGCTGACATCTGTCTGAATTTCTTGAAAGTCTAGAACAAAGTTTTGGGGGTACAAGAAACACTTGGTGATTCAGCTCAGAGAAGCATCAAGTATTTTCCTTTGGTTTAAGAGCACAAGAAATTAGAAGACTGCTTTTACCAGAACTATTTACATCATCTGTACTGACCGGCTTCTCATTTTTAAGTCTCAAGTGGACAGACCTGCGTTTGTAGAATGTCACAAGTTTCCTTTGCCTTTTATTTTGTAAAAGCACATTTAGACTAATTGATTGGTTTTATAAAGTAGAATTTTTTTTCGTTAGCTGTAGACAAAATTAGTGTTGAGGACCCTATTTTATGATTAATGAATAGCAAAAGATTAAATTTATAGAGATGTGCATGGTTATTCATAGATATGCATTGTTTGAAAATAAACATTCAAACATTGGTTTTTGTTTCCAGCCTTACACGTATTGCCAAAATGCCTCAAGTCTTTATTTCTTAGCACACAGAAGATAGGACATAGGAGGTGAACTAAATCCTAACTTACAGTGAGGATATTCTAATCACTGCCTATCAGGCAACCAAGAATGTTGCCACAGAAGCAGTCGGCCAAAACAAAGATAAATCAGCTCTCTTATCCAAGCTCTGAATTTTAAAGCAAGCATGCATAATAGCACACAAACCCCAACACATTCTCTATGATTAGTCCCACCTGCACCACACTACAGGTCAGGACAATTTCACTTTGCTGAGCTCTCATCCAAACTCCTCAGCTGAAAGATGCAACTGAGAATTTGGGGGTGTGAAGAGCTGAGGGGTTTCCCAGCTGGAGGATACCAGCTCCTCCAGGCTACTGGTTAGAAATGGCTTCAGATTAGTATGGAAATGGAAATCGCTAACATACTGTCCAAAACCTACAACCTGCGGAAATACCTACATGACTACTGGCTGGGCGGACAGTCTGGATTGCTCCTGCAGGCAGGGATCTGATCCCAGGGCATGCAGGCAGGCCAGGGGAGGGTAAACTTGCTCTGCCTCTACCTATGCTGGAAACCTATTCTGCAACCTTCCTCTTCCTCTGCCGCCAGTCTGACACCTCCCCTGGGCATATAGACATGCATGCAAAGAACTGTATGGGTCTGGACATATAAACAAACATGAGGGCTCTTAAACCCCACAGTTTATAGGCTAGTCTGTTGAAAACATGCTTGTTGGAGATTAAAGGCTTAAACTACCTATGTTGCCAGAAAAGCTATCCAGGAGTATTCTAAATGAAACATAAATTCCCTTCACTGTAATTACTGTGGTCAATTATGCTAAATCCAGCAAACAGCTTTTCTGTAAACAAACATTTTGTTAGTGAGATTAGAGGTCATCACCACTGATATGTAGGGAGAGATCATTAGTTCTGATAAAATCAGAACTTACCCAGAAATTTCATCCTCTAGTTAAATTTTAAAGTGAGTACTTGTGCAAACTGAAGCAACCTATTTCAGTAACACCTGAACTTTCTCAGTCACTAAGATTTCTCCAAATTTCAATATACCAGGACAAGCTGTTTAATCTCAGTGATGAGAAGACAAGGACTAGAAGGAGAACATGATGCCAGATCAATAAATTAAAAACACACTATAAAAATGCATGATCACAGTCTGGAGTGAGGTTACTTTTCTCCCCTTTTTCCATCAATAATTTCTTTCCTAAATGGAATAGAAAAATGGCTGCTGAAAATTGTAATAACAATATTTATTACACACCACCATATCGATTGGAAACTCTCACCAAAATCAGAGTTTTCTGCCCCAAAGATCTTAAATATACAATGGAACTCACACAGTAGAAATTACTATCTAGCACAGTATCAGTCAAAACACTGAATTAAGCTTTGACTTTAGGTTAATATTGGGAAGTTGTTAAAAATGTTAAATAGGAGGGTTAAAGTCTCTGGTTAACGGTGAAATTTAGAGAAAAATTACATCCGTTATCAAGCCACTGGCTCTCAAATAAAAGGTCCCAATTCCTGCATTAGGTTGCTCAGACTGGCACTTAAGGATGTAAACCAGTTACTTACATTCCTGAATTACAAGCTGAATGTCATGTCTGAAAGATTAATATCTCAGTAATCAGATAAAGTCAAAATAATAAAGTTTCTCATCTCTTTTTAGCCATTTAAAATATTTTACCCTTGAATTTTCTTGGTTCTCACAGAAATGAGTGCCCAAATATCTAGGCTATGCTTTTTCTGATTCATATTATGATTCCCTACAATGAGTATTTTGCATTTATTTTGCACATTGAACATGCACTGGAGTGTTTTAATACTGCAATTGGTTCTGAACTCATGATTTAGGAGACCTTCAAAAATACCATCGAAGCAGTATGCTTTTACGGTAATAGGTGCCAAGAAATTGGTCTGGAGCCCCAGCTGTGCACACCTCAGTCTGTCTTCTCAAATGAAATTCTGAAGTGAAACCTTTCTGCTGCCTTCTTTGTGGCAGTCCTGGTTTTATTCTTGTAAGGTCCTTGTACCCTTGCTGTTTGCTACGCTCCATGTTCCCACCTTTGCTGAAGCTCCTCTGTGTGCAGTATCCACTGAGAAAGGGATTAGCATTCCAAGCTAGTTCAAAGAGCTGGAGCAAACAAAAAAATAGTTAGCATTGTCACTAGCTTCTTGATGATCTTTTGACATGCTTGGAATAGTTTACTCTGGCCACGTAGATAAGAAAATAACCTACCAGGTAGTGCATAGAGTATGAGTATATACAAACAGATTGCAGAAACAATTGATTGTGCTTCTGACTAAAGACAATGAGACAGTATCTCTGTGAAAGGAGAGTGAGATTCAAGAAGGTGAGTTCATTTGAAAAAAGATTGGGTGTGCATCCCAGTACAATTTTATATTTTGGAGGCGAAAACGTTAAATCTGCTTTGTATGCTTACTAGAGTGTTGTCTATGGCATGTTGCCATTGCTAAACCAAACAGCACAGCAATAAAACATCTTTCCATGCTGGAAGAGGAAGTAGGAGATTAGTTTATAAGAAATAAATTGCATAAAACTATAAGAGAAATCCCAAGGGTCTCAAATGTGTAACACACTGGGGAGAGCTTGTTTTATACAGCTTTTAGGTTGAACTAAACAATATGAGTGTACATAATGTGTTTTCGTAAGGAGGCTCATAATGCATTTTATTTGGTTTTCTCATGAATTGAAAAATGGGTCTCTAGTGCTATATGTTGTAACCTTTTAGACTGTATTGCCCCAGTTTTCATGCTTTATTCATACTTTGTGTTTGGAGTTTGTTTGGTTTGAGGTTTTTTGTTTGTTTGGTTGGTTTTTTCACTGTCTCTCAACAGGAATATCTCTGCTGTTATAAGATTATACTAGCCTATGCCTTCACACTGTTAGTTGTTAATTATGGCTTTATAGGCTGTGTGCAATTTTCTTTGCAAAGATTTCTTGTGCGGTCACAGTGAACCACTTTATATACATTAAAAGAAACATGCTAGGGGAAGATATGATTTCTGTTTGCAGTTGAAAACCTGGACCTGAGATAGAATTTGTGTTGTGCTTTGAATGGAAGAGTCCACTCTTATGAATCTGAGAAACGTGGCAGGAGTTAAAAGGACACCAACAGACATATAGACTAAGCAGCGACCTGAACTACAGTTTAAGGACTTTTATTCATTTAACATAAGCTTCGTAGCCCAAGAGCCATCTGTCATTTGAGTTCAGTGAAAGTTTCTTTCACCAATCTTTTTTTTTTTTTTTATTTTGTGTACAGAGGCAGATTTAGTGAAATCAAAACATTTCAAGAATGCGTTTTACCAAATCTTTCCTTAACAAATGTAAACATTCCAAAAATTCCCTGTGACTGACTTTGACACATTTTTAAAATGATATGTTGTCATTTGGGAACTGGAATGATTTCTCATTTCAGCAAAACTTTTCGTTTTATTTATTGTCATTAGAAAAAAAATACAGCCTCAAACTCAAACCAAGATGCACTGATTTTCTGGACTCCAAGGGATTTCACAGAATGTTGGTTATTTTTTTTTACTTCGCTAAATTAAAAAAGAAAAAAAAGTTAGGCTTTCCTATGTGTGAACATCTAGTAAGCCAAAGGAATGATGTTTTCATCCTGCTTGACAACCAATTAACAGTTTCACTTCCCCTTCCTCCACATGGGTAGGCACGAAATGTAGGTGTCAGACCGGAGGAGTTTCTTCAGAGTTCTCTGTGACATGACCATGGGCTAATTGACCTTGAAAGCAAGAACCTTTGACTAAATGGTGGCATATCTGTGGAAATCTTCTCAAGTTGGTGAGACAATTGCATACAAGGATGCGCAGATACGGTAGCAGCTACTTTTTCTGGGAAGCCCTTTATTAATGTGTTAATTGATGACTGCAGATTGACAAAATTGTATTTTTTTATTTTTTCTTCCTCTTGCTTTCAGTAACTGCTGCTTCTCCCCCTCCCTGCCCCCTCCCCCCCCCAAGAAAAATAAGAAGGGTTAAAATTATGTTAGGATTCTGTGCCATGGATAAAATCCAGGCCCCTCCCCTGCGACTTCAAAGGGGCCATTTGCAGTGGAATGAGTGTCATTTGGTGGTGGAAGCAGGAAGCTATTTGGGCAAGAGGCACGACATAAATGAGCCAAGGAATGGGGGGAGCAGGACTTGAGGACTGGTGCAAATGTCCTTCCACCTATGGGAGCACGCAGGTTATTTCAGCTGCTGGGCTGCAGCAGACAATTGCAGGGCACTTGCTGCCATCCTGGGAGGGAAGCTTGCTTCTCTTTGGCTCTGTGCCCTCCTGCCCTGCAACCCCCATAAACACTGACCATGGGCACAAGGGCTGATTTCAGCGTTTGCTAGCAGACAGGGGACTGTCACACTGAAACTAGGAGTAACCCAAAGTTCTCTTCTCTTGGGAAAATCTGGCTTCACCTCCTGCTCTAGCTTATAGGATTCTGAAATAAGCCACAGAGCCTTGCTTGCTCTCTCCGTAGTTTAATGAGCGGAAGAGAAAAATGCCTTTCCTTCCCACTGTGAAATGGGCCTTTACTTTCAGAAAGACAGAATGATGTAGTCCTCTCACATTCATTGCTGTGTGCAAAAAAGCTCACTTCATGCCTTTTCTTGGTGCCCACTGTTGTCTTTGTGTGCAGTTTTTTTGGGTGTAACTTACGAAATTTTTGCTTGCCTTGGATTCCTGCAGGCCTCATTTGGATACAATGCATACTTGCCTCACTTCAGTTCCTGTAGGCAGTGATGTATTTGATCTGCTGGCCTGAGATACGCATTTCTTTCAGAAACCCTAATGTAAACACTGGAAGTAGTTTATAGCTGCGAATCAGCATCCAATGGCAATGATGATTTAAGGCTATGAAGAAGTGACATAACCCCCCCCCCTCCACTCCAACTCAGAGCCTTAAGGTGGTTCCCTATTCTCTTCTTGAATTAGAAATACTGTAAAAAGAGCTTCTGGTTTTCTTCTTATATTTTTCTTCTCTTCTGTTTTCTTTCTTTTTTTCAGTTTTGGTCAAGCACAAGGAAGTCTATTTCTGCTGTGCTGACTTTTTTTTCTGCCCAGCAGACTTGGAGCTGAAACAGAGTCTTGCTGACAGGATTTGATATGAGGAAGTTTTGCAACATAATTTACAGCTGGTGTAAAACTTCTTGGTGAATGTCAGAAGGTAACTGCTGCGATAAACTAGTTAGGTATTGTTGGGCATGTTATTTGAGCAAGATGCTTGCCCCTCAATCAAACTCTTCATTGGTATAGAAGTCTTTCAAGGCACCCACCCTAATTGTTAAAATCTACCATTTGATGAGCAGAGTTAGTTTATGTGCATGTTAAAGAAGTGGTAGAGAGACAATCCTCGAGAATTGCATTCTATTTCCGGAGGCCAGCTTCAAATAGAAAGCAATGAATCTCTTCTTTTTGCTTTCCAAATAAATTTGTCCCACATCCTAAAAATCTGAAATATTTAATAGAGTGACATGGAACAATGAAAAAAAAGGGCATTGTGTTTTGTTTTGTTTTGAAAAAGATTTGAAGAGTGAAACCTGCTTTTGTAAATCTTGTTAGCAAATTTCACTGTAGTTGGCAGTTTGACAACAGATGAAAAAATGTTTGTTTTAGCTGGCAAGGCTGCTCAGTGTATTGGCCTGAGCATCTGGATACCTGGAGTTTATTCCCAGCTATGCCACTGCTCTGCTGAGTGACCCTGAGCAAGGACTTCTCTTTGCCTCTTTGCTGCCTGCTTCCCTCCTATATAGTTTCTCTTGTCTAGTCAGCTGGTAAGCACTTGAAACAAAAGCTTTCAAGAGATTTTTATCTGTATAACACCTAGCACAGCTGACTCCTATCTCACCTGGGATCTGTGGGTGCTTCAGTCATGCAAGCTGTAGCAACAAAAATAATGATGCCATGAATCAGCATAGCTCCACAAAAGTCAATTTACACACAAAGCAAAGGGTCTGGCCTACAGTCTTGTTTCATTGTGTTTATGAGAAGAGAATGAAGTAAAAGGTAAATGGAAATGTTTCCTTTTTTCTCCCTTTTTGCGTTCTCAGAGATGTTTAAAGACTGGAAAAGATGAATCTCTGGTTAGCTAGGATGTAGTTGAGGAACACCATGCCCTTTCCTGTGGCTCTTGCTGTCCTTGCAGTCAGTAGAGTTCAAACACAGGAAAGTATTGGTTTTTCACCTTCCTGGACAGGAGAGGAGTGGAGCAAAACCAGGGGCACGGTAGAAGATAAAGCAGTAATAAACAGAGTAAAGAGCCAGTGATTGTTTCAGTGACTCTGTTGTGGCCAACATGCTTACATGAAGGTGTGGTTGAAACTCCTACAGCTGCTCCTGGAGGTACACGACTAAGCAGCTCCTTGTGCACTTCCGAGGGGCAAACTGCTGCTAGTACAGAAAAGGTAGACAAAAAACCCCCCTACAAGGCATTGGCTAATACTATTCAGATAATCAATATGGTTGTTGCTTGGGATAGCACATTCTCTACCTTATTTACTTACCCTTCCTCAAAAGGGTTTTGAGTCCTCCACATGCTCTGTTCTGACAACAGTTTTACTGCATTGACTGAAGCCGAGTTACTCATTCGCATGGGTATGAAGGAAAGTCAGACCAGGCCCAGAGCTGAGCGTGTGGGTATAATTATAAACAATCAGCAGTGTTTTCCTAATCTGCTTTTCTTTGTTGCTCTTTTGAAAACTATGAACAGTACAAGTGTTTGATACTCACCGCATGGTTAGTGTTGGCAGATGAATGTGCTCATCTCAAGTGCCATGTCCTTGTAGCAGCATTAAGCCCACGTTAACATGCTTCCTAAGACATGCTAACTTTTCTGGCAGGCAATTTTATACTTCTGCAACTAAGAATGAGGGGTGAGTGTGAAGAATGGATGACACTTCACAAAAATAAAAACTGTTCTATGATTTGAACTAAATCCTGAAGGCTTGGAGGGTTATTTTCTCAGTTCACCCCGAGCACGGGGTTTTTTTGAGCTGTAGACTTAATGCAGATACCTAAATAAGCAATTAGTGCTTCAAAAGTGTTGTGTCTCCAACGATTCCAGTAGGATTTGCTCGTTCACTATTTTTAATTAACTGATAAGGACTTGGAAACCTAGCTCTAGGCAATTATTCCAGAAAACTTTGGATAATATCCTGTAACAATATTAATTATTCAGAATTAAGAATCAACTATTCAGTGCAAATTTGGAGGATGTGCAGTAAACAAGGTGTGAGACCACACATGGAACAAGTACCAAAATATAATATTTGTAAAAATGGTGTGCTGTCATGTTCTTAAAACTACATTAACAGAAGTAAATTAAATCTAGACAACTAATGTTTTCCTAAGTTTTCACCACTTTATTCTGTAGTTTTAATAGTAGTTTCAGTGTAGACTTTTTATAATAGCATGTACACTGGACCTTTGTTATACTGTGCTATGAATTAAATGTTAAATTCTAAAGTATATTTACAAAGAAATTAAAGTTAAAATGCAGTAGTCAGATTAACCAACTGTGGTCCTCTGTGACATGTCAACCCTGCTTTTTATATGCTTGGTCACTTGCAGTCTGTTTTACTAATTCAAAGAATTCACAACACGTCTCTCACTCATTTCCAGGAATTTGAAAGAGCTCGTTTGTTTATTCTTGCTTGCAACAGGCATCTCCACAAAATTCTTCAAAATATACCAAAGACTTTTTCTCCTCTGAAACAAAACTTCAAACACCTAAAAATAACAATCCTTTTTTATGGGCTAATTAGTGCATCAAATTATTGCTCAGGCCCTTTATCTGAGGCTTTGGGTAAAATCCAAATGGAAATTAGTTTGGCCGGTGCATTTTAACCTACATTTGTCAGCCTCAGAAAGTCACCATGCGATTTAGCCCAGTTGGCAACTCTGGTTAAGAGACAAGCAGGGCTGGCATAGCTGAGATGCTTCAAGCAGGGAAGACCGTAGCACTTTGACAGTACTGCGAACACACACTTTCACTGTGTTTCCTGCTCCGTCTGTACTTCCAGTCCCTGCTCTCGCTCCCGCACTGGCAGGAACATCAGATGTGATTCTGTTACTTGAGATGTACAATAAAACCGCTTTTTAGGAAAGCGGTAAAATCCTCCTGAACATGGACATGCTATAAAATTAGTAATAGTCCACTTCCAAAGCAGAAAAAGGATTCACCACTTGGTCCCATTATTTACAGCTTGTGGTACGCCAAGCCAAGCGGCACTCAGGAATCTCTCTTGCCAGAGTGGCTGCCCCGGGAGGCTGTTCCCAGGTGCCCGTTCCCAGGTGCCCACCGTGGAGGCACGCCGAGGCGGGAGATGTGACAAGCAATGTGAGAACAGCGACAGATGTGTCTTGTTGGAGCTCTTGGTCCATTGGTCATGGGCGCTGTGATGCAAGCACAGGAGTAAGGGTAGTGATGGTTTGATTGCTTCGGCTGTGCCCCAGGACAGCCCTGATGTGGAGATACAGTATCTCAAGGATCCATCCTGTTACAAAACTGTAAAATAAATAAACAAAACAGGGTATTTTAGGCTCTGTAGCCATTGCATCACAGGAGCAGCTGGAGAAAAGGTTGTGTCACATGCCAGCCACGGAAAAGAGGGCTTAAGCGAACAAAACAAACTTTTACAAACTCTGCCCTAAGCCACAATTGCATAAACTTTGTGAGATAGCAGAGAGATTGTAGAAATTCCCCCTTCAGTTACAAATCAATGCATTTTATTAATTTTTTCCAGACACCTGATCTCAAGATACACGGGATGTTGTGCATCTCACTGACAGCACAGTCCTTGATAAGCCTGATAAGTCCTATCACAATAAAATCAGCAGGAAAAAAATAACTGTCAAGCTAGCAAGGCCAGGATGAATGTCACTAAAGAATGAGGTGGTGAGAAGAGTAGACGCAGCTTTGGGAAGCAGCTAATAAACCTTTGCAGAGCTTTGAAAACAGCTTATTTGTTTTTAAGAACTGGAGGTGAATAAAATCAAAACCTAACGCTATTAATAAATTATCTCTCATTACCCAAGGGAAGAAAACAGGTCCTGTGCAACTATATTTTCTCAGAAAAGAACCACAGATAAGTATTAGGTACTTTATGGCTTGTAAAATATTTAGAAGAAAAAACGCGTGCCTTATGTTTTTATTTGTCACTGAAGACTCATAAATAAATTAATATGATTTTTTTTCTTTTTACCCAAACCCTGCAGAATTTTGTCATGCTCTTAAAAATGCCTTACAAAATGCCCGTGGAATATGCAGGGACATTTTCATTGACAAAAATTAATCAATCCTTCTTATTTATTTTTAATAGATCCATTTTTTCTACTCTGGAAATATACTTCAGGAGACATATTTAGTCTCATACAAAATAGTGAGAAGATATTCCCAAAAGCAGACAAAAGAGAAGAAATATTTTAAATTATTATTATATAGAACTATCTTTGAGGGAATTTCCAAGGTTTCTTCTATTTTCCATTAAAATCCCTCAAAAAAAGTAAAAAAGAAATTCTGCTATGTTTTGATATGATAGAAGTTGTCTCTTCATATTTAATGCCAAAATATTTGTATAACCAGTCTATGATGAAGTAGAAAAATAATACTGACTGCTTTATTTCGTTTAATACCTACCAAGAACATGTAGGTCAAGCAGGTTTGGCATACAAATGGGAGATGAAAGAGAGAAAATAAAAAATAAATTTTAAACAACAGTATTGCTTTGTCTCAATTCAATGAGGGCACAAGAAACCTAATTTTTGAAGGAGGTATTTTCATTATTGTTTCACTGTTTTATTAAATTGCATTTAAAAAAACACCCTGAAAATAACATTTCTTGTTCAGCAAATTACATCTTCTAGTCAGAAGTCTTGCATTCGGCAAAAAATATATTTCTCTCCCACTTACACACACCACTGTTTTTCTCTCACATAACACAGCCAAGACAGCTTGGATTGATTTCCTTGATCATTTTTCAGCTTCATTGAAAATGTCAGTGCAGGCAATGCAGGGTTTACTTAGTTAACATCTCCCTCCCAGGACCAGATACCTTTAAAAAGCACTTGTCAGTAAGAGTGCTTGAAAGAGCTGGATTAAGACAAGCTAGATGTTACTGTTACTGCTGAGATGGTCAGGTAGCTGTTATCTAGGAACAGGCACATTTTTCCAGATCCTTGACTTTTTACAGCATTTCCTCATTCCTCACTCCTTACATTTTCTCTGCAGTCAGGACAGTGCAGCGGTGTGGGGCTATCCAGAGGGAGTGGGGGATTCTCTGCTGGGGGCACAACAGGATCTTCAAGACAAAAGTCAGCTCTCAGTGAATGAGATACCGTGAAGCTGCCTTGTGGCACCCCTTGCAGCCCTATTTTCTGTCATTCTGTGACTGCCTGATTAGCTCAGGTATTGTGTGTAAGTACAAGCAATCGCACGCATCCAACACAATTTTGTCACAAGTGAGAGGATTGCTAATGAAGCTGAGTCTAGTTACGGTCTAGATGCACGTGAGCAGGTTACACATCCAGAATTGAGAAAGTAGGCAATACTCTTCACCAGGCTCAACTAATGTAAGAGAAAGTCACTTAAGTGTGAGATACCTCAGCCTTTTAATATCCAGCAGTGAAGTAAATCTGAAACCTCAGGTGGCTGAATAGTGCAAACTGTACAAACTAAAAGAAGATCACTTGACACATCTGGCTGAAAAATGACAGGGCCATTTGTGCAACCTGCTGTGCTTGATGGAAAGCCAGTATTCCCGGTGCTGTGGAAGCACTGAGAAATGATTTGTGAAATCTGCTGAATTATGGACAACGGCAGTTACCTGTATATTAGGAAGAGGTTCAAAAGTAGGTTGCAGAAATCCCATTAAGATAAAACCTGCTTTGTAATACATAGGAAGAAAGAAGAAAGATTAATTTTGTTGTTTTCATGATGTCAGTCTCTAGGAATGTTAAGCTCCAAGTAAAAGTAAATTGTTTAAAAGCCAAATGTTTAGAAGAGACAACATAAGAACTCAACAAATAAGAAATTACCAATCTCCTAGTAGTAGTGGCAAGTTTTGTAAATGGGTTTGCTAAGGTTTGAACATTTATTTTCTATTATTTCAAGAATCAGTCTCGAGGCAGAGTGTACACAAAGCATTATCAGTTTAGAGTTTATGGCATCATACATAGCATTGCAACGAGCGAATTGTTAATGTTATTACTAAAATTGTGATTGTGCAAAATGTGCTACAGAATTATTGTCATTGTTATAATGTGCAGAGATTTACCAAGAGCTCTGCCCCATTATACTGGTTCTCTACCAGCAGGGACAGTAGATTGCCTCAAAAAGCTCATGATTTAAACACATCTAAATGATTGATTAAATATTGTTTAGTTCTATTTTGTTTTCCTTATTAGATGCTTTCTGAAGTGACAGCTGATTTAAGTGGACGGCTTCAGCCTGGACCTTCACTCTTTGATCAAATGAGCACCTAAAAAGGGTGTGGTAATAAGGACGTGGTGCTCTTGTACCAGAGCAACACTGACCGATTAATGCCACTGTATATGGTACCACTGTCTTTATAAATGTGTCAGGTGATGCAGAGAAGTGATGTTAATTGCAGGAGGTTACACATGGAGTTAGGACTAGTGCCAGATTGAAGAGTTCATATGGCCAAGTATCTAGCAAATACTCAGGAAATTTCAAAGCTTATTTGAAATGATGATAAACCTCCACTCTTTATGTCCGACTCACAGTAGCTTGTCTATCAGGCTAATCTTGATCTGGTCAGCAAAAAGATTACAATGTAACCAGCAAATCCTATTTCATAGGATGCACTGGCAGCAAGACAATCCTATTCATGCCACCTCTTCTCTGCAAAAGGTGCATAGCATCATTTGTCACTTGTGCTTTAAGCAAAATCAAAACTGAAGCCAAGCCAGAAAGTTATGGCTCCTTATCACCATCTCAGTTTCCTCAGTGTTTGAATACAAAGTCAATTAAGTTTTAGCCACATATTAAATACTCTTCAATATTCATATTCTATTAATAAGACAGTGTCCTTTGTTCTACTATTCCAAATCTTAATGAAATGAAATGGTTTATCTGAGTTTATTCAATAGTGAATTTGTGAAGTTACAAACAAATCTAGTTCATGTGCTTCCTGATTATCATAATAAAAACCATATCATATTATTTCTGCTCTCTGGGGGAGGGATTCTCTGGTGATGTACACTGGCATAATGGTTGACTTGAACATGATTTCAGTGACTGACATCAACTGAGGATCCTGCCCTAGTATTAAATTGCATTTTGCGTATTTTCCTTTAATGGTTACTTACCTGACTCATACTTCCATGGGAAGGAAACAGTAGCATGTGACTTAGTTAATTAACCAGCCAGAACAAATAAACTGAAAGAAGGTTGATTTAGATTGGATATAAGAAAGAAATTTTTTCCAGTGAGGGTGGTGAGACACTGGAACAGGTTGCCCAGAGAAGTTGTGGATGCCCCATCATTGGAAATGTTCAAAGTCAGGCTGGATGGGGCTTTGAGCAGCCTGGTCTAATGAAATATGTCCCTGCCCATGGTGGGGGATGGACTAGATAATCTTTAAAGGTCCTTTCCAACCCAAACCATTCAATGATTATATAAAATTTAAGCAGCAAAATCTGCACTTTAGAAACGAGCTACTCACAAACAGTGCAGCAATGAAGAATTGTCTGTTGGCAAAGTCCCTTTAGTAAATCAGAAGGTCTGGATGTAAGTCAGGAATTACTTATTGGGGGAGGTCTCTATTAAGCAGAATACATGACCAACGTGGTCCCTTGTGCCCTCCAAGTCTATTCAGCTGTAGTCTGTGAATTAATGATAATTGTGAATAATTTCTGTAAAAGCATTCATGCAGGAAGGTGAAAGCAATAAGGAGTAACTCTTGCAAAGCTTAGCTGTACACAAGGGTGCTGTACACTGGGCATGCCTGCTCTCTGTATGATTTTTGTTGAAATTGATGGGAGTGGGGAAAACTTCCACCTTTGTGCAGACTACAGTTTGAGGCAGTGCCCTGTTACCATTTTGCCATTTCCAGGGAAGGCTATAGTTTCAGCTGTGATAATAGCAAGCAATATAACCTGGAAATGAAATAACAGTTTGTAAAACCCACAGCCAAAATACTGCAGCTGGAGCTGAGAGCAAAGATGCAGCATGACCTTAATAGGGTCAACATTGCAATTAAAAGACCCTGCCATACCCAGTTGTGAGACGGTTTTCATTTTCGGTTTTCAGTAACAAACTGAGCTACTGAGTTAAGCTCATTGCAAGAATTTCAGAATTCATAGTGGACATTATGACTTTCTCAGTATGTTCAGATACTTTCTGACTTTTCAAGTGGCATGGGTTTGGGGGGGGGGTTGGTGGGGTTTTTTTCTTTTTTTTTTCCCCCAGAGAGTTTGCTACTTGATTTTGCTAGGAGATGTGGGAGATTAGAGGGAAACAGAAATTTCCAACTTTAGCTTCCCCTGATGTGTTAATGAACATTAGAAAATTTTCTATATTATGTCAGGTTTTATGTATCTCACCCCTACTGAAATATAGCACAGAGGTCTGCGAATGATGAATTGGGCCTCAGATCGGTATCTAAATTTATTTTTCTGCTGCTTTCCAGTCTTACTTGAATAGTAGCTGGTTGCCCAACCCACCCAAGCCTTTCTAAGTGACTTAGAGAAAACAATCTTGCAGAGTTTGCTGCATTGCTTCAGGGAGGGTAAATTTTATAGGGCAAATTAATTTCTATTGGCCCAGACAAATCTAGTCTGCAGTACCCAAAGGGGAAAAAACCCCAAGCAAACAGGAATGTCTAAAAGCCCATGCAGGAACTTTTAACCATTTATTAACCTATTCTAACTATATATAAACCTGATTTTAGGTCAAGCTTTATAATTTAAAAATACAATATTTTACAATTCAAAAATAATCTGCCTCCCATCAAGTTGGCATTTAATCTCATTTGCAAGCAAAGGGAAGGAAGACTGAAACTGGCTGAATATCATACTGTTTAGTTATTTTGTTTTATTAAGAATGAAGTTAATTCCATATCACATATCATTACTTTTGTTATGGAAACCATGGATTTTGGGGGACTGCAACATACAGTTTAAGTCAGTTCCCTAAAAGTGGGAACTGAAATTCCTAAGAAAAAGAGAAAGAAAATCAGAAAATTCCTGTGCTGTTTTGTGTTGTGAAGGCCATATCCGGGTGCCACTGAAGCTCGTGGAGCCCTTTCGGAGGACCCTGAATTGCTGGGGGAGGTCTGGGATCCCCCCAGCCTCACGCTCACATTCAACCAAAGGAGTCAGCTTTGAAGAGGAAGGTGTTTGCAGCAGTATGAGGAGGCCCAGCCTTCTTCCTCTGCTGTGGGAAGGAAGATCAATGGGGAGATAGCAAAGAGGATGAAGTAGTTTGTAGGGGGAGATGTGGATTCAGTGCAGACCTCAGCAACCTCTTTCAACAGGAAATGAAAGCTACCCAGATAAGGTGTTGATTGCCTCACTGACACTGCCCTGGGCTGCAGTTATTGCAGCTCAGGCTATGTGCAGACTTGAAGAAGACTTTAAAAAAAAAAAACAACTGAAAAAAACCCCCACCACACATGAAAATCAATCCTTGTACCATTCCTGCCACGACTTGAATCTCGAGTTCATTGCTTAACCTTAAAATGTTGATAGCATCACAAACAATCCCAACAACTTCAGGAATTCAGCAATTTCATACCTTTAACTAAGGATCAGTTGTGGCAAAGCCATGCAGATATCTAACACTAACTCGGTCCCCACAGAAAAAAAGTTTAATTGGTCTGTTTTGAAAACAAGGGTCTGATTTTTATATTTTTACATATACCTTGTAATGCAGTACTATACTGACTTCACAAGCAATTTTTAAATCCTTCAATTACTTTTGGAATTATGGGCCTAAGGAAAAAAAAGGAAAAGAAAATCTGAATTTCACCAGCCCCATAACATGATACAGAAGGAAGAAAACCACAAATAAGGCTTTGAAAGACAGAGCTGGTGTGGCAAAATGTAAGTAAAAAGCTACAAAGTAAAACGGTGATTGAAAGACAGCCGAATCCCACACCAGCATATTAGACAGTGTTGAGTGATAGGTGATAAAAGATCAAGTTCATGTCCTTTCTATTGCTGCAAGCAGAGAACTTAAGATGCTGAGTCTGACCAAAAGCATCAAAGAGTGCAGAAAGTCATGGGATAGTGTGAGTCATTTGGAGAACGAACTTCAAATGCTTCTCTCTCACCCCCAGCCTTAAGAAAGTCAAAATCAAGTGAGTTTGTGGAGGGAATCCACAACATGGAAGATGCAATGCAGGCTGAACAAAATAAAGACAAATTATTTTATGTTGGAAAGAGATAAATCCATTAGTATCAGACTCCTCATAAGTATCAGCCCAAGCTGGGAAAAGAATTTTTGGAGGATCACTACTATTATTAGTGTCTGTTATTGCAATACTGTGAAATAATTCTGAGTCTTGACTCTATATTCTGCTGGGCACAATCAGAAAGTAAGAAGCAATGGGCACATCTATACCAGTATTTTAGTTTAGAGACGAAGTGAACCTTGGAAGAGCATATGTATTCTGGTTGTCCCCATCTATTGCACTTTGGCTCTCACCATGGAACTGCCTTGGAGGTTGTAAAATGGATTCCTCTGGGGTGAAATGAAACAAAAAGATGTGCTTCTGCAATGTCTTTTACTTCTTGTCTGAAGTAAAACCCCTGAAGCACCTTTAGCATGGATGTTGGACCCTCAGCAACAAGTGCTTTGCTCTGGAGAGCTACTCCTTCTGGACCATACCACTTGTTATTGTAGGACCCAATGGAGTCTCACTTTTTTCACCTAACTTTAGATGTCTACCATATATATTTGATCCAGGCACCTGTAACCATTAGAAGGAAATAATGTCTTCAAAGATGTATCTTCTGGCAGATGAATCATATACTCAAAGCTACTATTTTCTCTGCAGTAACAATGAGAAGAGTCTAGGTGATGAGGTTCTGGGTAGATGTTCACCCAGTGAATCCTGCCCTAGTTAGATGAAATTTAGGTATTGGCAGAGAATAGGAAATAGAGTCACAAAGAAATGATGACTTTCCTGAGGCCGCCTCAACTGACCAGTGCCCGAGATGGGGCTTGACCTCATATCTTTCAACTCCTAGTCAAATGTCCTCTCTTTACACACAGTAATCATTAGAATTATTTAGCTGGCTGATGTAGCATGGTAACTTTTTATTTATGTCATATAAAAAGTATTTTTGTTAGAATTACAGGTCAGACCTACCACTGACAAATCTCTCTATTTTGTACCCATTAAGAGGAGTGTCTCCATTATCCCAGCATTATAAAATTTTGCAAATACTTGTGTAAATTTCCTATTTTGAATTCTTTACATTACTGAGCATATTATGAACGTATGTTATGCATTGAATTACACTGACTGTAGTCAATCTATAATGTCAATTTTTATTTGTCAAGCAGTATTTAGTGAGGTCTTTTATGAATAGAAGAGATCCAGTGCCCTGGATTCAGTGTCCTTGTAAGTATAAATATAAACCTGAACTAGGAAAATAAAATTATACCTACAGTTGCTGAAATTGTTGATATTAAGTTCATTCAAAAAGTTGCATGATAAAATTAATGACCTGCTTTCTGTTTCTCTGTGTCAGAAATACTGTTAAAAAGTGGTATCAAAATATTCTGTCATGTGTCATGTTGAGTGTGTTTTTACTAGTTTTCCAAGTTATCTGGAAACAATAGCAGCAACAATTTTAGATGTAGATAACTGTGTATTTGGTTTTTATTTGTAATGAGTCACTGGGTGAGGAATTTTATTTGCATCATATTAGTCAGAGTCATGTTTGTATTTTAAACATAAAGTCCTGCAAAAGGTAGCAAGAATCTTAACACTCATCTTAATATTCTGAAGAGGGAATTTAGGCACTGATAAAAGTAGACAAAACTCCTGGACTTTACCTCAAATCCTCCCTGTCCACAGAACTTGATTTTATAGAAATGAATTGCAATTTATAGTGTGGCAGTAGGTGCAATGCTTAAGTAAAACTGAAAAGAACAAAGCCTTCATGCCGAGAGGTTTAAAAAACAGCACTGGGAAATCCAGCTGCCTAAGATTCGACCTCTGCAGAGTTAAAGACCTGGTGCCAATTTTAGTAGTTCCATTTTAGCAACATCACCCCAACGTCTGGGTAACCTTTCTGTGGCACTGCAGAGGCAGAACATAATTTTAAGATGTGCAGTCATTTTCTGGAGGAGAATACCTGTAAAGTAATGAGGCATAGTTGGAACAACTGTGTTTCAGATGCTGGGCTGAAGAAAGCTAGGAAAAACCACAGCAGATGGCTAAAAGAAGATTGTAATCATATTTAGCTTTTCTCACTTCACAACTTCAATAGCCATTTCGTGTCAGGGAGCCCAGCGCCTCCGGATGTCCTTTTAATCCTGCTCATCTTTCTCTTTCTCTTTCTTACTCTTCCAGTGCTTGCCAGCCTGATTCAGACAGTGTTGCGAAACTACAGTCCCAAACAGACTGTTGCTCTTTCTGGTTATCCCACTGCAAAGAAACTGGAGAGACCTGTTCCTTCTGCCACTTCTGTTTTTGATGTCACCTGGTGTACTTAGCAAGATCTGTTTTAAATTTAGAGATTTGTAAAGGGACTCTGAGTCTTAAAAGCTTTTTTAATGGATCAAAATTCGAGAAAAGGACCTATGTTCACTGATGAGTCTCTAAACAAATGTCTCTTCAGGGATCCAGTTTTTCTTCTGAACTAGATCTCAAGCTAATACTTGTATGTCACCTAAAGAAACAAGTCCAATGTAACACATTTTCCACTTCAACAGTAATCTAAGGATGGGCAGCACAGTTTGTGTGGACTTTGCAAAGGTGTGGGCCTGTGCAAAGAGGAAGCAGATTCTTGCTGTTAGGACCACGAAACTTAAACCTTTATGAATGCAACTCCTTGCGGCAGACAACCTGAAGACAAACAGCTGGGAAGAGCAATTCTTATGGCTGAATCAAAGTCTGTTCAAAAGGGCATTTATTCTGAAAGAGACATCTTTGAAAAGGTGTGCAAGGAAAACACATTCAAAGTGCAATGTATTCTGAAAACATTAGGTGCCAAATGCAATCCAGATGGTGAAAGAAGTACTGTAAATGGAGATTCAATGGGGACACTTGAACAGTATACAGACAGCATACACAGAAAGTAAAGAAATTTATGGTCTAAGAAAAAAGAAGACAAAAGACCTTTTCTTCTTCTCCACCAAAGCATGAGGTAGTGTCCCTAGAACACCAAAGTGTGGTCAACATGGGACATGACCCATGGAGTATGGTTCTGTAATGCAAGATGAAATTCTCTGGCTTTATCTCCTGTTTACTCAGATCCATGTAGAAATATAAAATAAAATAAAATAAAATAAAATAAAATAGAAATAAAATACAGAATATAAACATTCAAATAATATTTGTCTGCCACCATTTGAGGTACTCAATCTCCACTGTTTCACCTGAAGCCAGCTGTGTTTGATTTTGGTTTTATTTGCTCCTCAGTCAGAAGTGTTTCACTCTGCAGCTTCCTACCTGTGTCAGACCTGTGTAGGGTGTTCTAAGTCTCAGAGAGACTTTTCTTCCTGATGTCTTTCAGCATTGCAGGTGCATATTAGTATCTAAAGCAATCTCTTCACCTGTGCAAAAACAGAGCCAATTCTACAAGCTTTTAAAGTACTTTAATCTGTAAGAACATTAGCTTCAAAGCGAGTACTTCGGCGCTTGGATTTAGAGATACACTTCAGAAGATTGCTAAATTTGCTCAAAACACTCGATCTGAATGAAAAGAAATGTCTTGGGCTGGAAGAAGTGGGCCTAATCCTGAAAGTGCTGACATTTACTTTGACACGCAGCCTACCTTTGGGACTGTGGATTGCTGGTTAGCTGTCACCTAACTCTTTAGTGCACATATTACAGAAGGGCTTGAGGATTTGTCTTCTGTTTTCCCTTAAAGATGTCTCTAAGTGCTAGGCCTACGTGCAATGTCCCATGAGAACATCAGAAACAGAGAAAGGGGAAAAACATCTTACAACATTAATACTAATAACTAACCTTTGCTCTTGCCTGTAAATAATTTTCCTTTGGCTTGTGTGGCTGTCATGCCCATTGGATATCTGAGAATGTCACTGTTGTCAATACATAATGAGTAATAAACATTAAACACTCAAGATGTCGTTTTCCTGTAGGCATCTAGAGAAGCTATATTATCTGAATATTTCACTGTTGCATAAAATACTGATCTTTAAATAAACACTATAAAAAAGAAGCACTTTTAAAGAAATCTTTTGTGAAAGATTTACTGGGTTTTAGTTGTATTCTTGTTCAATAGATGAAAAAAGCTATATAAACATCTGAATTGCTAAGCAAAATGCTCTGGATACAAAACACATTTGCTGTAGGCAGTAAAATAATCTTTGTTTAAATACTGCAGTCAAATATAGCAAAATGTAATGTCTTTGTGTCAAATTTCCTTAGCAAAGTAAAAGGATTTCCTCACAAAAGTTTAGCAAATAGTTTACTAACCTGATGGAATTTAAGGCATCTTTCTTTCATTAGAGTTTCTTTTCTTTCAAATTAAGTTTACTTCATTTCTTCTGAGCAAGACGCCCTGCAATTGAATTTAGAATAAAAACAGAAATTTGTTTTGGTTTTTGGGTAATAGAGAACAGTTTCTCAGTTAATTTAATGTGTTTACAGGACACATTGTTACATATGGTTCAACAAAATCAATCCAAATTACCTCAAGATTAGATTTTATTTTTTTATATTTCAGAGTACATCTTTTTTTGCACAAGCTTTGACACAGATTTCTAATACATAAACAATACATTTTGTCTCTACTCAGTAGTATTTATTGCTTAAATCTAAGGGTTTAAAGTCCTCAGCTGTACTACATCCTGATTATCCTCCTTACTTTACGGAGCTAATATAGCATGGAACAGTTTAAGTATAAAAGTCACCCAGGGTATATATGTCAAAGGCCACAAGCATATGTACCTTAAATTGACCAGAAATTTACATTCAGTAAGAGAAAAATTACTCAGTTGCATCTGGGCATTCTTTCCATAGCTCTAAAACCTGACTAATATTGACAAGTTGAAACACTTAGAAATAAAGATTTTGGCTTTATGTATACTGGATTTATGGAGTGAAGATGAAAATTGCCTCCTCTCCTCTCCTCTCCTCTCCTCTCCTCTCCTAGACTTAGCTCTTCCATAGGTTTCTTTCCCTTCTCTTAGATCCCAACCTTCAAATTCTTCTTCTTCTTCCCTACATGAACTTTGTTGTTAACTCCTGCAATGTTGTCACAGGTCTCTCAATGTTTTGGGTGTTTTCTAAGAGCTCATCATCTGCCAAGTAGCTTACAAGAAAAACAACAAAAAAAAATCCCTTCCATATTTCCAGAAACAAGTTTCAGGATATGATTCTCAGTGACAATAGGATTGAATTCCCCTTGAGACTTCTCACTGAGAATATGGTTTGAGGACATCTCAAATCTCCCCACAACAGAAGCAGGTGAAAGAACCTGCCATTTGTTATTAAAACAATAAAAATTTCTGTTTCTCAGTGATATTCAGGAAACTGCGAGCCTTATTCACATTTGTTGAATGCTTGTGAAAGCAATACTGCACTTGACAAGTCAGCTTGTTCTGGTGACTCCCCCTTTCTTTGCTCCAGTCAGAGAGCACACGTTGCGATGCTGTCTGCCTGGGTGACCCAGGGCACAGCCATTTCAGAGGTCTGCTGCTGGCAGGGCAGCATTCCCTGCTTGAGGGGCCTCTGCTTCTCTTTCTGAATAAAAAATCTGGCACATCTGTAAAATTTTTGTCAACACAGATCTTTGTGCTTTTTCCAGGAACCCAAAATACCCAGGACTGGCACTGGCGTATCTCATGTGTTGTGTCAGCCAGTTTTGACTATCAAGGGATTGCAAAACAGACACAAAAATTAAACCCGAAACTGCTTCAGTAGGCAACTTGGAGAGAAATTCCTCTGCTGTTCCCTTTTTCATTTCTTTGCTTTGAACAGTTGTTCCAGTTAATGGTAAGTTCCCATCCCCCAGCCTCCCCACCAGATATCTAAAATTGGGTCTTTTTTCTTAAAACAAAACAGCCTTTATGCTTGTAAAGCTCTGTGTTCATAGTACTAAACACAAGACTGATCACTCTATTTTCTTCTCATATTTAACATAACTTTCGTCTTTTAACAATTTATTTCTGAAATGTATGTCTTAAGTACCGTTTCCTTGTCTTCTCTGAATTCTTCCACTTTTTTTTTCTTTTTTTAAATTTCTTTTTCCTGATGAGAATAAAGGGAGGGTGACAGCTCCTGATCTACCATTTCAGATTCCACTGTGGGACAGAACCTGCCTGTAAACTGAATCCCCACCACCCCCTTTCCCATGCAGAGAAAAGGTTGCTGTCTGATGCATGGGTCTAGTCCTGCCTGTGGGAAGACCCTTGTAATCTTTTCCATGAACCACAGCCAATTGTAAAAGAGCTCGGGGAATGAAAAAATGCACAGAAGCATTTTTATTTTGTTATCTGAAATAACTCTTAAAAAAAACCCAAAACCCTCCCAAACATACCCTAGATTTAGAAAGAAAAAAATATTCCAGAACAACAATTTATAGCAAATAAAAGTTTTAAATTTCTTATGAATTAAAATATAGTGTCTTCCCATTATCCCAGCATTCTATTTAATTAAAAAGCAAAACTTTGAATTGAAAAAGAAATAAATGTTTGGTGAGAAGAAGGCTGACACTGAAGCTTGCAGATGAAAATTAGTAAACACTGCTAGACCCTCTGGTGTGCAAACTGGACTTCAACTAGGATTTTAGCAGTAGTTCATCCATTAATTACCCTTATTTCTGAGAGAATATCAACCTTCAGCAGTCAGCCTACATCTGTCAATGATGAGCATGTAACCTATCCAGAAGTCATCTGAGTTAATAGAGATTAATTTCTCATGAGCAGAGAGCTCAAGTCTCCTGGGGTCTCATCAGAATGACGGTACTTCTGATTTATACCCATGTAACAGTGTTATTTATAGAAGGAAGCGCCTCACAACAAAATCAAAATATTATTCCTTACTTCCCCTGCCTGACAGCTGTTCTCCTCTGGAATGTATGCATGGTTTCTGTCCTTCTTGGAGCCTTGAAATCCTTTACCTTCTCTTTATATGGATTCAGAATTATTAAATGCGATGAATCATCATATAGGATAGTTACTAGCAGATGATAGCTAAAAATGGGGTTGAATTCTCCATTTGAAAGAGGAGATGTGATTTTTTTTTAATATGCATTTGCATTGATGGCAAAGGAAAGACTGTTTTACAAAGGTTGACTCAAATGAGAAAATCTCCTTTTACAAATAGCAGTTCTATTAGGCTAAAAAGCCATGGATCAGAGCAGACGTAATTCCTAGACCAACCGTCACCACATGTTTTGTGCTGCCCCCAAATTTTGTAGACCTTTTCCTCTCCTCCCCTCCACCTTCAAATCCAGACAACTTCCCCTTTTTATTCTGGCAATGTTTCAGAGAGTTTGCGAAAGGTTGATGACCTGGTACATCTTTCCTCCTGCCTGTAAAGACAACTGTTCAGAAGTGCCACTGCACTTCTGAATGTTTCAAGACGTGACCTCAGATAGCTTGAAGTCTGGTAGCTTGTAGCTTTTAGGTTTAGGAGAAGAAAGTCTTGTGGGAAAGCTATCAAACTTCTTTTTGCAATGGGACGCATATTCTGTTTCTGCTTCTGCTAGCTAGTGGGAAATTGAAACTTAACAAGGAGACTCTTTCAGAAGTGTGAAGGCTTATCTTGAATCAGGAGACACTGGACATTTACAGAAAAGGCAATAAACAGAAAAGAAGCTGGATCTGGAGAAAAGCAACAGCATCTGTTAAAAACCTCTTTTCAGAGATTTGAAATCTGGGACTGAGTCTGAGGGAAATGGCTGGGAGAACAAAGCACAGATGAAGGAGGGCATGCCGTTAAAACACGCAATGTTACTAAGTGGGTAATGCCTCCACACAGACTGTGTTTGTGTGTATGTACACCCACAGCTCCTTGACCTTGTATTTTTTAATCTCCCAAAGGAGTGTGAATACTTTGCAAACTTGCCATTTTTATGGCATGACACTCCTTATAAAGAAGAAGAAACCTGGAACAAATTAGTTATGTTTGTACAGACATTGAATGATATATGGATGGATCTTTATTTTTAGCTGATGTAACCTCATGACAGCAGAAGTGCAGAAGAGAACTAAATCCTCTATATTTAAACTAATTTAAGAATTGCTTTTGGCACCACTACAGAGGACTAACCTTTGATGTGCAAGTGTACACTGGAGTTTTTTATTGGTATTTAAATCTGGGCCAGGAATCTAGAAGGAGTTGCAATCTTCCTTCTATTGAAATCAAACCTTTTCCCCAGGGCTGTTCACCCATTCCAAGGTCTTCTGAAGCATGGGCATGGGGAAGTTTCCAATTTTCTCAACACTTTTCTAAGACATTTTTTAGTACTGCCTATGAAAGAAGCACATGGAAATCACATGAAGACAGAGGAGAAGTTCTACTAAGTACCAGGGACTTACATCTGGTGCCTGCATCAAAATGAATATCATTATTTGCTGTCCTTTCTGTAGAAGGGAAGATTTCCCTATTGCTGGCAGCTTGCAGTATTCTTGCTCTTTTATTGAAACACCTTTTTAAAACACACCACAGACCTCAATACCTGCACAGAATCCAAGCAACGAGACTTTGCATGGGAAAGGAGCAGAGGCAGAGGCACAGCATCCCTGATGTGGTTGTTGGAATCTTCCTCCCTATCCCTTGTACTTGAAGGAGTAGCTGGGAAGAGCACTCCCTCCTTTCCAGGGCTATATATTAGCAGCCCAGGAATCATTCTGGCACCAGAAAAATCTGCATACTCTGTACAAGGCTCCAAAGAGGCTTCCCCTGTAATCTAAAGGCAGGAATATGAGGTTTTGGCCCATGATATTGAAAGACTTAGTACCACAAGGAAATTACAATTTCAAACACATTGGATGAGGAATCTCTTGAACTTGAGCAGGTATTTCGTAGATCCACGTGACCAGAAGCGAGGCCAGTCCTCAACTAGAATTTGAGCAAATTGATTCTACTGTAAATGTTTGTTTTGCTTGTATTGTTTCAGGAATGGCACAAGTCTCATGAGAATGCAGTATATCAGCCTTTCTCAGGCTTAAAAGGAACTCCTTTGAGGTTCAAAGTTTTTACCTTCATTCTCCAAATATAATATTCACCTATCTTCTCCAAATATTTCTTTCATTTCCATTTTGCTTTACAATCTTGGAGTTGCCACTGCAACCTCAATTACAGTTACCATAATTTTGCAAGGAAAACCAAACCAGAGACGTACTCATCTGGTGGTGGCGTAATTTGCCACAGCTCCACTGGAAATCAGCAGTTGAAGATCCAGTTTATAGAAGTCTTTTTCTGGGAAGAAATAGAAAACAGTGGAAATCTCTCACCCACATCTCTACCGTTTGCATTTGGAATGGTTTGAATCTGGGACATTCCACTTATATCTAAACTTTCAAGTGCTGCTCTAAACTAAATTAAACATTTGATATCTCTCAGTCCGTCATGATTATCTCTTATATCCTTGGTTTTCACGTGGAAATGAGATACGTTTATCCAAACAAATGGATAGCATTCTTTGTCACCATGATGATAAAGCTGGCTAGATAGTTATTCATATGAGTGAGGATGAGACATACTTTTCCCACAATGGTAAAATAATGTTTGTCTTGGAGTACAGTGAGGCACCCACTGAGATGCATCACAAAATGCCCCAGCTGCTTTGACAAAAGAGAAAAAAAATTGCCAGACCTCCAAGTACAGGGTGAATAAATAAGCAGTATAAATAAGGGAAGAAATAAGAAGCAATTGCCAGGCCCTCAGTCCTAATATGTGCTGTCTCCACAAAGTCCCATTTGTGGCCTCAGAAATTATTTCTTCTATTTTAGTTTGTTTTTAAAATACAAGCCACAGAGAGAGGAGCTTTCCAGCACTCAAATTAATGTATAGAATACTGCAGTGGCAAAAGAAACTATGCTAGCAATGAATATGTAAATTTATTTCTGCCTTTGAACTCTGTTTACACATCACTCTGGAACTCAGCTGCTAATATTTAGCACCAGTATAGTCCTTGCTTACAGCATTTTAGTGCCAAGAGGAAAAAAAGAGATTTCCTTTTCTTAGCAAGGGATTTCAATAAGAGAGGGGAAAAAAGACTGCTCTTGTTGAACTTTCCTCACGCATAACTTTTTTCATTAGCTGTGAAATGTCCACATCTGCAGCTAGAAACAAAACTGATAGATTTCAGTGATCCAAGATGATACTATTATAAGGGAAATATCAGCAATTCTGTGATTCAACATATACTTTCCTTGTAAAGGAAAGCCAACATGAAAATACTTCTGCATCTGAGATCAATAAAAATGTCCTAATTTTCAAAGAAATATTCTCATGGACTTGTCAAGAGAAGTAGTACAAAACTGCATTGCTCAAATGTCATTGCTTTTTGGAGAACACCAAATTTTTCTAACACCCAGATCAGTGTAGTGTAGAGTCTTAATCAATTCATACTGAAATACTTTGAAGTTCTTACACAAAAGCCAGCTGGTGGAAGTGTGTTGTAAAAAGAACTAGCTGAATTATTCATTGTGAATAATCTGTGTTACGAATTTACCCTCCCACTGCCCCACCTCTTTTTCAGGAGTTGTCTGCAATGTCCTCATCTCTGTGAGTGTTTGGCAAATGGTTTATATTGATGCATTTTTATATGGTTCCAAGAGATGCTGGATCTCCTGAAAACTATTATTTAAGTTACTATATTTTGTGACTTAGTGTGTGAATACAACACCATCTAGTAAATAATTTTATGGTATTATTTCAATATACTGATGGGATGACTGAAACCTTTTAACCCAGAGATTCATGAACAACAGAGGTATGCCATTTGGTTGTCTTTGTAAAATGAACTCATATATGATTACATTTTCTGGTCTGTACTTATCCCTTGTAACTTTAGACAGTAAACTAAGGTGGCTAAGCGAGATGCATAGGCACCCTATACAGGCTCTTTCTCGAACTGAAGGTGAATGACTGGTACTCACAGAGGTTGAGGCAGAGCTTCTGTGCAATTATTGCTCTTCGGAGGTGCCTGTCCCTTCCATTTATTAGATTGGGAATGTAAAGGGACTATGAACACCAGGTTAAAGAGTTAAATCTGGGTCTAGATGAGATTCCCTTGTTTGAAGTCATCCTTATGTAATGTAGACAGGAGACTATTTAATTCAGCTAACATCAGGTGACTCCTTTCTAAGGTTACGTTTATGGTCAGTAACAAAACATAAGTCCTTCTAGGGAGAAAACCATTTCATCTTGAGTAGACTTACAAAATAGCTAGATGACTTATGTGC
>VYZW01053153.1:42546-67562 GCA_013401315.1 Balaeniceps rex
TGAAAACCTGGAATCACTCTTGCACAAATGGTTTTGTAAGAAGCTGCAGTGGTGAGCACAGATTTTGCTGGCTTGTGATGTGTCGATGCTCTGTCATCAGGCTCAGTTAGTAGAGTTAAACACTACTTTTGAGAGATTTGTGCTGGTATTTCCCATGTGAAGTAGTCATGATGAGGATCATGTCCCTCGATACAGATGATGTCTTATCCACAGTGAAGAATATGTTGTACCCTTGGCTATGCCCTTTGTTTAAACTTGTCCCTTGACTTTCTTGAAATAAATAGAGCACATGAAAATACACTAGGGGTATCTTGCTAAATACAGTGGCCAGCTCAGACTTGCCAAAATTTAACCTCAAACTGGGGGTTCCTAGCTATCAGGACAATACTGTTGCTAGGGCTGAGAGGGTGTAAAAAGCACAAAATGTTCCTGCCCACAAATATGCTGGAGAAGGTACAAAATAAGTACGTCTTCTAATATCCTGGTCTCCATCTCACTGACTTTTACGAATGTTTAACAGCTTCATTTTCCCCTCACTGTTTACTAACACCAAGGATAAATTAGTGCGTGTAATGCCTAAAATGCACCAGAATCAAAACAGTTTAATTTTATGTACACTTGATGCTAGTACAGAGGAAATTATATTCAGCTTATAGTTTGACCACCTAGTCTTCAAAGGTTTGAACTGTGCTTCTCTTTTGGGGGTTTCCTAAAAAGCACTATCTATCTAGTGCATTTATCCTTTGGTGACTTTCAGATATAGAGATAAAGAAGGGAAAAATTCCAGTTTAGACCAGGATGTTTTCAGAAATAAGGTTTTCAGCATCATTATTTGCTGCTGGATTGAGATTAGGGGAGTTGGGAGTCAGCAGTGTTCTTGGGGAGGGTTTGCTTCTCACAGAGAATGATGCAGTGGAAATGTGCCCCCAGCTTGCACAGGGGCTTGGTGCTTTCTTTCTGATCTTCTGAGATCTGCTTTAATTGATGAGGACAGTATTTTTAACAGGGTAAGTCTTAACCCTGTCCAGTGGAAAACATATTCTCACTAGCATGGAGAATTTTGCTGCTGTAACTGCCTGAGGAATCCTTGTTACTGTCTGATGGCTTGAGCACTTCCTGGCAGCTTGTCTCCACCAGTGATATTGGAAGACTTATTTATGTATTACCCCGCACTGAAGTCTCTGCTGATATGTACAAGGGAATGACTTTCATATATCTGCTTTATGAAATAGAACCCTTTCATTTTCTAAGTACATATTTTCTGTGGCTGATGTGACAGCCTTAACCACAGTTATTTTCATTTTTGCTTTAGAGACATGTGGAAATGTGTACATAAATACTGTTCCAGTGCACTGGATACACATTCATAAAGCATCACAGAGAAAAGGTGATTGAACAGTCCTGGAAAATAGAAAAAGTTACAGGTGACATTATGAGAGAAACTTCTAGGGAGCAAGGCAACTTTCAGGGATAAAAGAAAAATATCTGTTTTCTTCGTCAAAGAACATTACTTCTATCTTCTCTTAATCTCAGACAACAGAACAGAGTAAAATAACCAACAATATTGTATTTCTATAAACTCTTTCCTGTTTTGTCATGGTGGAAATTAAGAAGATCAGGACACTCCAAGTACTGCGTGTGCACTGTAGGCTGTATGGCACATACCTCTTGCAGCTTTGGGTTGTAAAAGGCTCTCTGTAGGACTGAGGTGTGCTTGGAATAGAAGGTCCTCCATTCAGAAAGCTGTTGTAATACAGCTGAGCCTCTCTGCAGAGAAGTTCACAGAACTTTTTATATATTCCCCATTGGCCATACGTAATCTACGTTTTGCACAGACAGCATGGCCAAAGCCACACATTCTAAAATCATTTTGAAAAAGCCTGCAAGATTGCAGTAAAAGCCATAAGTTTCAATCTGGAAGATTTCATACATTTGCTTTTGAGGCATTTAAGCTTGAAAGTGGTTTTCAAGTTATGCTTTGCCATCATAAGAACTAACAACTTTTTTTTAAGAAGAGATTTTTCAAGTGATCACAGAAGATCAGGTTTAAGAAAAATGTTACATATAATGGGATGTGTGACAAAGTTCAATGAATTGGCAACAACAGCTGAGAATATGATAGTGCTGAAGAAGGCATGTGACCTAAATACAAGGTTTATTAGATCTCCAAATAAACAGCCTGACTATCTGCATTCTGTTTCCAAATGTCTCCAGGTGCAAACCAGCCAATTGTAAAGTATATCTATTTTCCTAGATAGATTACATAGTATCTGCTGCTACCTTTGTTATTTTTTTTTTCCATTGGATTTCCATGGTGGTTGTTTCCTTGCTATATTTTTTCTTTCTAAAATATGTGTTTGATTCTACTCTTTTGCTCCAATCACAATCTCTTGCACAAGCTTATCAGCTCTTTCTTCTGTTGCTTTTTCTGCTGAATATTTTATAGCTTTCTGTTCCTCTTTCTTTCATACTTTAACATATAAAAAATAATTAAGTCTATCAATCCTGCATGGAGAACAGGAAAAATCAGAAATCCTCACTGATCTAGTTAAATACCATTTGCTGATGGTCCTGTTTTTAACAGGATGTGGTTGATTGAATTTAGGGTGGAAAAAAAACAAAACCAAAAACTCGGCACTATGAGCTATTCTGAAAAGAAGTAGGAAATAAAAGAAAGATATGTGAGACACACACAGATAAAAGGCAAGACTATCCACAGCCTTATTTGCATTCTTCTTCTTTACTTGAATTTGAAGAGCTTAAAAATTGCTCTCTAGATGTATATATTGTGCCTGCATTATTCAGTGGTTTCATTGCATTGATTTATATTATAAATGTACTTTGTAAAAAGATTTAAGAAAAGAATATACTGTTAGACTTTAATTTGAACAGAACACTTGAGGAATCATTAAGAAATGAGGTAAAGATAACAGAAAGGAGAATAGAATTGGCACTGGGCTGGGCCAGTAAAAGATGCAATTTCATTGATTGGCCTACAGGGTACTATGAACAAAAAACCAAATTTAGCTAAAACTCTCCCTGTGTACCCATATATACCATTTCATCTCTTAGTGATATTGAAGTGCATTATACTATCTGCCTTACATCTTCTGTTTAATTTTAGTGAGAATATGAAGCACATCGTGTCTCATAATACTGATAATGAGAGAAAGAGCTCTGAAAGTAATTGCATCCGTGAGATGAGATACACGAAGGTAGGATTTGGAGAAGTGGTAAGAGCATGAAACAAACCTTACATTGTGTCTTTTAAATTGTCTCTCATGGCCCCAAATCTTGTTAATACAACAGGAAATATCCCATCATTTGGTGGAAGATGTTAAACTCTCACCTGTTGTGTTTAGTCCTCAGTTTTCACTCAACATGAATCCTAAAGCAACTGTGCTGTCTCTGGCAACATGCAGTGCTGCATAGTTTAAGCATCAGCGTGAGACTGAGGTTCACAGCTGCGAGTCCCATTCTAGGTGCAGGCACCTCCAGGGCACTGCAGACAGGATCCTTCTCTCTAAGACCATGAGTATCTCTCAAGGTAGTGTCGCCCTTTTGTTCAGCAGCCTCATGCAGGGGTTTCCTCAGACGCTCACAGCAAGGGCACCTGCATCTTTTCTAGGCTTTTCAGCCCGGACAGGATAAGGTTTCTTTCCAGCATCACCTGAGCTTCTTTTGGTGGGTTAAATGCAAAAGGAATTAGCGACTCCCCTGGAAGACAGCATCTGTGTCACTAAACTTTATTTGCTTTCATCAAAAATGGGGCATAAGTCACAACCAGGGCTTTCTAGAGTGGATGCATGCACATGGGTTAGCAGGGTATTGCATAAAGGGGAGGGCACATCCCTCACCAGCACCATGGTTTCAGCCCTCGACAGGGCAAAAAAAAACCCCATGAAAAATCTGAAGTAACTGGAGCAGGTATTGGCAACTAAGCTAAAGGAAGACCACACTGGCAGTCTGCATGTGTGTGTTAGGAGAGGGATGGTGGGAGCACCTTCCTTTGTTCCCCTCCCCAAAAGACCATTATCTATGTAAATAAACAGGATTACATACTCCACACATGGTCCCCTGTAGCAGCCAAGGTGAGAGAGTGGGAACAGGTTCTGTGCCATCACACAGTCAGGAAAGAGCATGTCACCATCTTGCACAACCAAGCAAACCCAGCCTCCTCAGCACTTCAGCAGGCCTCTTATATCCCATGACCAAGCTAGCCCCAAGAACCAAGGCTTCCCAGCTCACACTCTGAGCTACCTACTCACTGCTGGAACCATGCTGAACCTGCAGTGGGAACAGGCAGGGCTGCCTGTACCAGGCTGCGGGAGGTGGCAGACAGCAGTGGTTTTGGTTCCTGACTCTGCACTGGTCAGGAGAAACTGAGTCTCCTTCCCACAGCAGCATCTTCTGGCACTTAGCTGGGCCCCGTCTTCATCAACAGAGCGAGCCTAATGAGAGCTCAAGGGTTAGGCAGCTCAGTAGTTAAGACCCTCTGCTTTGGGCACCACCTGGAGCTGAAGGGTGTAGGTTTGGTTTCCCCTTTATTTTGACACAGTTCAAGCCAGCATCTTCTATTTAACAGGAGAGCAAATAGAGAAATAATGCAAATAAATGTCAACTACTCGTGTCACTTGAAGTCAGCTCTCAAGGAGAAGATGGAGCTATTTCATTAGCTGGCTTTTGCCACATTGAAGATGGTTTAATTTTAAAGAAGTGAGATTGGGGAGAGCTTGTTTGTCCTGAGTGCAGTGATATCTGTGACACCCCACTCAAATAGATTATTAATACATTAGTAGTCCTGATACTGTGTCCTGGCTTTTTCTCTTTAGTTTTATGCATTTTGTGAGCTCACTACCTAAAAAGAATAAAACAAAACAAAATTGTACTGAAAATACCAAGAACACTTAGTTAAACATCGTGTTATATTGTAACAAACTTTTTTTGACAATCATCCTATGTAATAGAATCCCAGGGATTAAGGAAAAATGAGAGAAAGTTGGTACAGGAATTTAAATAAGTTTGTTTAATAAAGGCATTAAAAGGAAATGTTAATACTCTCAAGACAAAAAACTTTTGAATCTTTCACATAAACCAAAGATATTTGCAGTCCCCTCTAATTCAGTTAAAGACTAATCTCTTTTAAATCCTCACTCTTGTCCATTCTTTACTGAGGCAGTAAAATCTGATTATTAACAAAGATGATGGAGTGCTTTGGCAGCCAGCTGCTGCAGCTCTGTGTCAAGTAGAAGAGGAACTGACTGGAAAGGCTCTGAGGAATACACAGAGAAACTCTTGCTAGCATGAACACCTGACAATATCCAAAGTGCTTCTCAAAAAGACAGATGGCTAAGGGAAAAACTCCGCTGTAGTCATGAAACAACAAAGAGGAGGCCTAATAAGAAAATGTCTGAAGTCATCCATATGGGTGGAGAAAATGAACTGCATTCAAATGGAAATATTAGGAGCAAGCAGTTTTCTAACAAACGACCTAGTTGGAGCTAATGCAGCCGGAGTCACCTGAGCTCTCCCGAGGAGAGAGGGGAATGAGTCCCCTTGGTGAGCTGGGGCAAAACCGAAAAGTTCAAGCAGAGGTTATGGCAACTCCTGGATACAATGGCCCAGGTTGCAGCCTGTGTTTAAGAAGTGCACAGCTCAGCATGGGAAAAAGAGATGCAAGGGCTGCCCTACGCTGCTTTGATCTTCAGCTGACCAAGTGACCCCATCCTGTCCTTCAGCATATGGAGCTCTCCGGGATTGGATCCCGCAGGCTTTCATACTGGCCTCTGGGCAAACTGAAAGCAGACGGCGGCGTTATCTAAGAGCTACACGGACACTTCCCAACTCCCCCTCTGGGCTTGCCTCCGCCTCTGCTACAGTGGTCCTCTCCCCATTGGCTCCAAGGAGATGACAGTGGCAGCAAGGAAAATAAGGACATGCTGGACACCCGATGACAGTATCAACACTGCAGCATGGGTAGAGGGGAGAGCAAAAGCTGTGTGATGTTCTCCCCCTTGGCGAGCTGCAGCAAAAACAAGAAGTTCAAACGGAGGCTACTGCACGTTTGCTTTCTTCAGCAGGGTAACTGGGAGGTAGCGTAAATGGCAAAATCCTTTTACCCCAGAATGAGGGTTTGATTCCAGCTCTACAGGCCCCAGACTGATGGGCCTGAAGGACGGGATAACATTTCCTCTAGCTCACTGATCCACTGAGAGTTTTACCTGCCAAGGAATGAGAAATCCCAGTTATTCTTTCATAGAGATCTGCACCATTATGCTGTTTTGATATGAAACAGGTTGTAAGTATGCAAGGCTGCCAAACTTTACTACAGAAATACTCTTGATTTCTCTCAATGGAGCGTACTTTCCTAAATGAGAGCCTTACAATTGCTACAGTATGAGAAGAAACAATCAAATTCTGCCATGGTTACACAGTATAGAACGACATTGCAGTGGTAAAAAACATTACAATGTAAGTAATTATTAATTTTCATCATTACATTGACTGTAATATTCTATATGTTACATTACATTTGCACAAAGGTTGCTGGAAAATTTAAATTCAAAGCTTAACATCAGAGTACCATTTTCTTTGTCTCTGCAATTTTTGGAGCATAGAGGTTGCTAATTCACACTGTTGTGCGTCTCTTGATAGCAGAGAGGCTCATTCATGTCACTGTCTTGAATTTAAATTTAGATTGCTTATATGTGTTCATATTTTCTATTTATATTATTACATCCACTCCTGCTCTATTCTTTGCTCATTAGGGACCTCTGAACACCAGCTCGAGGAAGTTCTGTTAAATGAATCGCATGCCCTTTGCAAGAGCTCTTTGAATGACGTGTAATTATCGACAATTAACAAGATGCTAATTATACCTTCAAATTATAATCCTACTGAGCAAAATAGAAATCCTTTATGGAAGAAAAAATTGTTAAAGGCACAACATTATATTAAACCAAATGACAAAAAGTTTGGCAACTTCCAACGGTATAAATCAAACAAACTGCTGAACATATCATGCAGCTTGCCAGAATGGCTCTTTGCCAATTAGCTTTTCATTGCATATTCAATAAGTTGGGTGGGGGTGGGTGGGAAGAAAAGTGAAGGAGGAAGAGGATTTAACTGACATGTCACTACTCAATCAATACAAAAAAGTCGGAAAAGCTGCAACTATTTAAACTTTGCAGTGTGTGTTGTCTTACAGTTACATCAAATTGACAGAGAAGAAAAGTTTGTTTGAAAGGTTTGAAGCTACAGCAGTTTTAATAAATTCTACATTTTCAAGAGAAACAGCAAGAAAAAACCTCCCTGTCAACATAATAACTTGGACCCAGTCTCATAAATGTTCACCATGGATTTGATTTTTTTTTAGCAGTTTGCACGCGTAGTTTTGGATCTTTATCTGCCCTCGAAGATGGAAATCTTTGCAAAAGTAGAGTGGCTAGAATTAAAACTCTACATTCACATGCTCTCAATTTTTAGTAGTCATATTTACTCCTGGTATAATTTAGCCTAGGTATCTTGTTCTTCAGTTCATCCTGATCCAGTAATTTCTCAAGGACTTGCTTTGTTCTGGTATCAGACTAAAGTACTCACAATACTAAAGTTTCGTTGGCATAAATAATAACAAAAAATATGTCCAATCTGTTGAAAACCTACCATTTGTTTTTTCTAAGAAGTGTGTCCCTACCATAACACAAAACAGAGCTTTCAAGTACTAAGACAGTTCTCTAAATGCCTGGATTTTTTACCACTTCTATGATAAAAGGTGTGATATAACTCAAGAAGAAAAAAAAATTTACAGGGGATTCTCCCAATAAGTTAGAATTATCAGTGGTCTACCCTGCAAGCATGTCTGCATTCCTTGTAATTTTGGGCAATAAATTCCAGAAAAAGAGGCAGCCTTCTGCTGTCTATATCATTGTTAGTTCTGCTGCAAACATGCAGTGGGGCATAGTTTTGGTTTTGTGGGTTTTCTTGTTTTGCTTTGTTTTCCTGTTGACAAATTCCAAAAAGTTTATAAATCTTAGCAGGAATGGTTTGCAATCACTCACTGAGGTGTATTAGGTGCCCTGATTGGCCAAAGTAGTGGTTGGGATACATGCCATGCAGCTTCTGGAACTGTTTTCAGGTCATGAAGAGTGATCTGCGAACACTCCAAGTCAACCTTTGCAACCATTTGACAGGCTGGAATTCACACACAGCTGATTTGCCAGCCTCCACAAAAGGCTCATTAATAAGCTAATTTGTTTCCATTCAGTACCTGATCCAGCTGAATTTTTGAAATTCAGAAATCCTTGGAAGTTTTTAACTCTATTCTTCATCTTACAAGGAGGAGTTTCAAAGGTGATAGCTAATTTTTTAGCTACTTAAGAAAATGTTGTCTCCTTTTCTACTATGCAAAAAGATATAATAAGGTTTTTGTATCTTAAGAGAAAGTGGAAACTACCTAGAAATTACTTCAGAAGACATGCCATCAGGAAAGCAATGGGAAATTGGACAACAGTATTTGTCATATTCCATCCATACTTAACTTTTCATAACCTATCTTATCTAAACATGGAAAGGGAAGACGTCGTTTAATTTAGGCCTCATACTGCAACCATCTAATAGTCATTAATTAATTTCTTCTCTATGAGAACACAGGGAAAAGCAGACTCATAATTAATCTAGATTTAAATATCCAACAAAAGACACATCCTGATCTGCCAGGACTGTATGCAGAACAGTAAAAAAGCATCCTATTTCCCTGTAACCTTCTATTAGAACCTGAAGGGGCTGATGACTGATGATTGGCAAGCAGACTCTTTTCTATACCACCCCACACAGCAACTTCTCTAAGACATCTTTAATTTCTGGCCTCCTGAGATCACTGTATACATAGTTTTCCAAAACCTGCTAAGCTTTTCTGCTTTATGTCTCTTTTCTTGTTTGTTTGTTTGTTTGCTGTTGGGTTTTCTGGGATTGTTGTTGTTAGATGATTAATCTATTCTTAAGTGGTATGCCTAGATTGATAATGTACGATACTAGGTTGCTACTGCTGGACAGACCTGTACTCTTGAGGTTTCCAGTCCGAGAAACTGAAATAATATGCTGAGTAGACCTTTTTTTCTCCAAGTCCCATAGTCTACTTGTATTCTGGTAAGAAAAGGAAGTGCCCTGGCTTGACTTATGGGAATATGCCTCTAAGCATTTGAGAAAGAGCAAATCCAGGTATCAAAAGTATGGTGTTAAGCAGTAACTGTGTCCTGTCCACAGAGCAGGACACGTAATACCAAGGAGCAGGAAGCTCCTACATCTTCAGTCTTGGTAGAAAGAGAACGACTTTGCCTTCTAGGCAGAACTGGTCAGTGTAAGAAGATTTTGAGCTATTTTTGTGAAGAACAAATACTTTCCAGAACATGAAGCAGTTCCAGGTTGTCTGACAGCAAGCAAGCACTCTGAGCTCCTTAGTCTCTTCTTCAAGAGTTACCTGAGGAAGACTTATTAAAACCAGGACATTTAAAGTAGTACATTCAATATGCAGAAAGTTTTAAATAATCTTTCCAAAGGAGGAGAAGGAGGCATATGGAAGTGAAAAGTATGAATGAGTTAAAACATCGGGTTTATCAACAGAAAAATAACTAACGTGAATTTGAAAACACTTATTTAACTACTATAATAAGTTTCTTCATAAATTCTAAATGCAGAAAAAGGAAGTGTAGAATTTTTCCCAAAAAAAGGAAATGAAACTGATGGAAGAACATAAAAAACCTTAAAATTTGAATCATTTAAGTGACTACAAAACAACAAGGAGGAAGAATGAAAATATAGTTAAATATAAAATAATAATTGGGCAAAGCGTATGTCAAATTAAAATATTAGGCAGCAAAATTAAGAAAACAAATTAGAGATCATTCTCCTAAAAAACAAAAAAACACTTTGACAAATTCCATCTGCTAACAGAAATAAAAATTGTATTACCAGGAAGATTCAGAGAAATAATACAAAGTAATAATATGAGCTGACACAGTACTAGTTATACTATATAAAACCACAGGCCACAATGCAGCAAAGCACTTACTTAAACATGTGCTGCGCAGTTTCCCATAATGATGTGTGATAAATTGAACAAATTTTCCTCCCTAACTTCTTGTTTTATTAGTAACTTCTACTTTTAAGTTACCAATAGCTTTTCTCACAGTTCTGCTGCTGAGCCTACTATGGATATCCACCTTTTCTAAGACTTTTGTAAGTGTGTGATAACCACCTAGTGAAGAATCAATAAGAAAATTCATTAATTTTATTTTATTTCCAGGAGTGGGCGTACTAAGTAAGCTCCCCTGGTCAAGCTAGCATTATAAATGGAAGGATAACTTTAGGAGACAAGAAGGCACTTTTACAGAGGTGTCTGCTTAAATGACAAAGCAACAAAGGAGATGTATCAGATTTCCAGCTAGAAAGCAGCTTTGCAGAAGGGGTCTGGGGGTTCTGGTGGGCCCCGAGGTGAACACAAGCCGGCAGTGCACCCTCACAGCAAACAGCCTCCTGGGCTCTGTTAGGAACAGCATTGCCAGCAGGTCGAGGGAGGTGATCCTTCCCCTCTGCTCAGCACTGGTGAGACACACATGGAGTGTTGGGTCCAGTTCTGGACTACCCAGTACAAGAGAGATGTGGACATACAGGAGAGAGCCCAGAGAAGGTCCACTAAGGTGATGAAAAGACTGGAGCATCTCTCCTATGAGGAAAGGCTGAGAGAGCCAGGACTATTCAGCCTGGAGAAGAGAAAGCTCAGGAAGGATCTCATGATGGGGTGATGGTGGGGAGTAAAGAAAAAGGAGCCAGACTCCTCTCAGTGGCACCCAGTGATTGGACAAGAGGCAATGGGCACAAATCGAAGTACAGGAAATTTTTTTTTTTTTTTTTTTTTTACTGCAATGTTGGTCAAACACTGGAAGAGGTTGCCCGGAGACTGTGTGGAGCTGCTGTCTTTGGAGATATTAAAAATCTGACTGGACACGGTTGTGAGCAACCCACTCTAGGTGACCTTGGTTGAGGAGAGGAATTAGATTACATGATCTCCAGGAGTGCCTTCCTACATCAGCCATGGTGTGATTCTGTGATTGTGAGATGAAAATGAGAGAGACTTAAAGAGGACAGAGTCCTGTTAGGTCAGGTTGTCTTTGCATGTGTATGTAGGTATGTTTATGTAAAGGGTAATCAACTGTAAAGGACTTTCACAAGTTTCTTGCTTTTCTGGAGTCTTTCCATTTACAGAGCTGTGAGCTGAGAGGCTTTAGAAATGGTTTCAGCCAGTTTTCATATGTCTGAATGAGCAGATATCTGCAATGTTGGTAGATTGAATTTCTTTTCAGACATTATAATCACAAACTACCATGAAAACTAATAGGATGCTATTGTTAATCTTGAAGAGAAAGAGGAAAAATACATAATCAGCAGGAGAAAGGAAAAAAAAAAGAAAACAGACTTACATGAGGAATCCGAAAGTGCAGATGAGTGATAGAAAGAATCATGCTGCTCTTTTTACATGCTGCACAGTAACCCTTTCTGCTCATTAGAAAAAGGCCAGAGAAAGGATAGGTTTGTGATACTTCAAAGCCCGTACAAGTGACTAGTCCACCTACTAACCTTATCAAGGCAGAAAATCAGGTGTACCCTCTTTAATAGCAGCTTGCAAGCACTATATGCAAACAAGGAAAGCTTTATTTATGAAAGGGTGATATAGTCATAACTTGAGATAACAAACAAAGTGTAATCCAGTAATTTTAGAAGCAATCTGTTTAACCTCTTTTCCTCACTATCAGAACGTATCTTCAAAACAGTTCTTTCACTGCATATTATTACCTGCCCATTGAACCTCTTTCACCAGCAGGAGAGGGGCAAGGGCATTTTTTCGGTTTTATCTTCAGTGTGGTCTTAAGGGTCTGGGAGCTGCCTGCTGGCACTATTACCTAAACTGCTCTGATGACTGATGTGAAACTACTTGTAAGCCAGACTCACCAGACTCTACTTCATTCTCCTCTGTGATATATCAAACTGGAGATTTCTATATTTTATCTGTTCTGTCTCTCACCAGAAAACTGATACATTTGTGGTCATTTTTAATAATTAATAACTGCTTGTATCTTTCCTTGTCTGTGGAAATTCAGTGTTACTTTCTTCCCCTTAACATCCTCCTATAACCAAATCAAGTTTCTTCCTATTTAACAGTGACTCCTAAGGTTACATGCTAGGAACACTGGTTGGCAGTTTATGCAAAACAAACTGTCTAGCATCCCACTTCTTATTTGCAGCAGACAGCTTTTCCTTCTCTGATCTGGAGTTTGGGGAACGCTTGGGTGGAATTTGCTCCAGCTCCTCCCTGCAATCATGCAGCAGGATTAAGCACGTCGCTCTCTTAGGCTCATTTCTGTAAACACTTACGCATCTGTTTAACACTTGTGAGTAGTTCCACTGAGACCCACAAGTAAAGTCAAAGTGACAGAGGATCAGGGTGTAATTTAGAAGAGGAGTGTATACAACAGTTGCTTAGATCCCCCTCTAATCTTGGGGGGGTAGGTGCCGGTTTATGCTTCTTCTCAGTGGGCTTGTGAATTGGTCTTCCTCTTCCAGCATTTTAGGTGCTAAATTAAACACAGAATCTTTTCTTTTTACACTGAGAGCTATGTTTAATAGGCTGCAAAAACAACTACTTAAGCTAAACTGAACTCAGTAGCTAACTGTTCTATTTAGGGAAGTAACTGGTAAATTTAAAATAGAAAGAGAGATCCTAATTTTCTAGTTTTTGAATGAATATTTCACCCTCAGACAAAGGAATGGTACAGTGGAAAAGAGCCAGACTACTTACTCAGTCATATGAACTTCTGAAGAGACTGCTGTGTAATCTACTGCTAGCTGAACCAGGAAAATGTGTTGACCACTTAGGAATCAGATATCAATTATCTCCATATGCAAACACCACATATAACATTCCTCTGTCTCAGTTCCTTTTTCTCTCCCTTTGCAAACAGTATTTAAACTGACTGCTTATTCATTTCCGTATACATACACATGCCCACACATATTTTTCTATGTGTATGTACATAATATAGTACTATAGTGCTAGCCAGACCTGCCTGGACTTTTAGTTCAGCAGTGCCATCTTCATCTTGCAACATTCACTGTGATGTCTTCACCAGTGTGGACTATTCTGGCATGATATTTAAATAACACAGAATCAAGAGAAAGCATGAAAAGAAATTCCTCTTTCAATGCCAAGTCAAGTAGTATAACAAAGGAAGAGATGTTATATTATCTCCACACATAAAAGAAATTCTGAGTCTGCTAGTACCTGAAGAGCTGAATTCAGTGAAAAAGTATAGAAAAATTGGGAAAATAGTAATACATAATGATGTTGTAAAGAACAGCAAGGAAGATTAAAGGGAATACTTTGAAAATGGGAAAATACATAAATAGCATAGGTGAGGGTAACATATATCTCAGTATATGAGTAATATTTTATAGGACCAAAGCTACTGGCATCAATTTAAATTATTTCTGAAATGTCCACGGTGATCAAGGAAGCTTAATGTACTGGAATACTGAAAAAATAGAAGCAGACTGTTAAATAAACTTTGTAATGTACATATACACTCACAGTCTCATCTGTTCTACTTAAAAACATCCTTTCATCTCTAACATAAAATACCTATGTAGTTCCTCAAATTTCTCAAAAAGCCCACTTTGAAGTTTGCCCTAGCCAACTGAAGACAGCTAATAACTTAGCCACCAGAAAGATAAACATGAGGTCAGAACAAAGACTTTACATTTTTTTTAAAGAACTGTATATGAGGCTTGCACAAGGCTGTATGCTGAAATTAAAGGGGTTTTATTATCAAGCTGAGGGTGCTGAAAATAGCTATGGGTACTGTAATGTTTAGGTGGTAAGATGTGTAAACTGAGGTTGGTTAATGCTGGCTCCACTAGTGGTTTCCTTGATTTGAAATGATTGTGCTGATGGGAAGTGCACTTGAGCAACCTAACTGTAAAAGCAGACTTTTGGGCGTTTGGGGATTTCCTTAGGTTATTTTTCCTTCTTTCAAGTTTAAAGAAAAGTATTTCTTGTCTCTCAACTTTTAAGCTCCTGCTTACCACATGAAGTCCTCCTGTACGCTCACTGCGTTCCTTCCCCTTCTACTTGAAGTTACATCCCTTTCCACTCCGCCTAGAGCAGTTTCCTTTCCTCGTAAACTCCTCTTCAGATGTCGCCCCTCCCTAATGCCATGCTTTATGTTTCTCAGTATAATTTCTATCCACTAAAAATATACAGAGCTCCATATGATCTTTCCTTGCTGTCTGTATTCCACCACTGTATAGGTCGCAATATGTAGATTTATAGGTAGAATTGGAGTATTAGAGAAACGTGCAGGGAGAGAAAGAAGCCTGAAAAAGGGAGGAGCAGTGTGGAAAGTGGAAGATGGTAATGGGTGCAGGCCTTAGCCTGTAGGAAACCAGCAGGCTGTAGAAAAAGTTTCTTCTGTGTGCAAAATACTCCTACCACATCCCAGTTATAAAAAATCATTTTTGTAAGAAATACAAAAAGAAAAAAAATATTCCTCACTACCTTATTCCACTACAACACCATCCACTTGAGGGCACCGGCTAGGATGAAGAAATCTTAGGCAGTCTGTTATTAGAACACTGACCACAAACCACCCTTTCCAACCTTCAAACCTTCAAAGAGAGCTGATATTTTACTCATCAAAGTAATTTTCTAGCTATACTTTATTGCACTTATTTCAATTACAGTCAGTCCTAGTAGACTCAGCCTGCCAAGGATTAATACTCGATTACTTAGATGTTGTTACATTGTTAAAATGTGTCTTATTGTATTTCCTCAATAAACAGAACAAAAAATGGTTTTAGGGAGGTTGCCTTAGTCTGTCAAGTCAATACAAATGTAGGATATTTTAAGGCTGTTTATACTTGCTATCATCTTTGCTATGAGAGACCTGTCTTCATTCTATTTTTGAGTTAGATTTATACTAGAATCCTAAGTACTTTAAAAATATGCTACTGGAAGTTATCTGGCAGATTGTACAGCATCATCTACTATTAAAATACAATGTAATTTGCTGTTCAGAATAACTTTTTTTCTTAGCAAAATGTCCCAAGAAGGCTTATTCACATTATTTCAAACATATACAGCAAAGCTATTATTGGAGTTTAGAGACCTTGCCAGTTCTTGCTGAGTCAAGCATTTCTGGAAAGGAGGCTGATCCTGAAAACACATCCAACATTTAAAGAGCTGTGCCAGCAGGTACCTTCGTAATTAAATCTCTTCATTCTTTAATCAGTATTCCTGTCAATCTCTGGAAGGTCTTCTGTTGTAATCATAAAGAATAGAAAGCAGGTAAGTATTTAAAGACAGTTTTTCTTGAAGCGCAAAATAGGTTTAGAATAAACCTGTTTTAAGGTCGAATGCTACCAACCTCATGGAACATGAGGTGAGTAAGCCTACAATATATTTTCTTTGCTTTAGCACAGAAACAGTTACAGAAATAGGTCAATATGATAAAAAGACGCTGTGAGCCTCCCAGAAAAACAGCCCACTATGAAACCTAAAAGAAAAAAAAAAGGTACAGTACACCCCATTTATAAGCCAGAGCATTCTGTCTGAATTCTAGGCATGAGCATTACAGCTGTCCTGACCATTTAATTTTTTTCTTTTTTTGTATAAGGAGAATGTGTACTAGCCTCAGTGCTTCCACAATACTGTTGATCAAAGATTTATATATGCACAGAGAGCAGGAATGCTAGAATTATTTCTATCGGAGACCTTAGGGATATGCAACTGGACAGGACATTTGCATTCCAAGCCAAACACACCCAAGTGCAGGTCAAGTTAGATGTAATTTGAATTCCAAAAGCCGTAAAACAGCCTGTTCAGCAATAAGTGGGAGAAAAAAGAAAGAGCGTCTAATGTAATCTGATCTTGTTGTTAAATACAGCCCCCCTCCCTGTGCTTAAGCACTGTTGATATTGTGACATGAATTGACAAAACCCAGAAAATTCAGCATTACACTGACACCTCATCCTTTGCTCATGGCTTTGTGAAAAGAAGGGGAAATAGATATCACAGCATGTACTGAAGACAGTATCAGCCTCAGTTCTGAATTTCCTGGCTTTCGGTCAGTTTGCATCACAAACATAATATTACTTAAACACAACCTTCATTACAGTTTAACTTGAGGGAAAGAAAACATTATGAAACAAACGTGCTCATATTGCCTGTGAGAACAAAATAATTTTTACAACTGTTTTTGCAGATAAAGCAATGCTTAAGTGATTTAAGAAGAATGTTTATTTTCTAAGAATTTTTTTTTCTCTAATAGATTCACTCTTATTCTACAAACATTATTTACCAAATTTACTTCTTATGGCCACTTATCATCTGTCAGGTAAATACACAGTTTGGTACAGGATCAAAACTTTCTATATTTGCATTAGTTGTTAATTTATAAAGGGTCCTGAGGACCTTTTAGTCCATTTATATAAATCTTCATTAGTTCTTGACTTTATAGGTCGTATTGACTACCATCTATTGTACTAATCCAGTTGTCCCATGTGCATATTAAGCCATAGTGAAGATGTGTAACATTCTCAAGAAATTTAAAAGTAAACCAACTTGCTCATTCCCATTCTGTTCCCCAACCAGCCTTTCCCTTCCAAATGCCTACACATGATATTCTAACCTATAAATGAAATATTTGTGGCAAGCATGTGCTTTATTTAGCTATATGGGGAAAATTCATATTTCACATAATCTAAATGATGTTTTAACACCTCCCAGACTTTAAAAAACCCAAGAAATTACTTTGCTTCCCTTTAAGTATCAACTAGAAAGCCACCTAGTTTGTAGGCTAAATGCACAAATACAAGAGGTTTCTTCTGTCTTCCTAGCAAAAACCCTGAGCAGTACCAGCATGCACCTCTGCTGTATCTCTCTTCCGACAGCTGTTTACCTAGGTCTGTATTAGATTAAAGAGGGGCAGGAGAGGGGCTTGAGCAATGACCTGTGCTTTAGCCTCACCCCTACGCACTCTTGTTCAGGCACAACTAGCGTTCTCCCAGATACGCCCAGGCACCATTTGGGCAACAGTGTGGGCCTGGGACCATTCCCAGTGGGCGTTTTGGAGGCGACCACCCACTTTTTTGACAGAGAAAAATTTAACCTGTGGATGCCAACTGTGCTGTGTAATTTGGCCTTAAAGACAGAACAATGCATCCCACTTCGTAGTACAGATGTAACTTAGCCTCTATGGGCTCCCTCCATATAATATTCTCTTCTTCACCTCGAACACCACAGGCGAAAAGGCAGGAAAGTCTCATGGGTGATTTTCTGTGTATCCCATTACAGAATTTATATACCCTAATCTCTCTCTGTGATTCCGTGAGTCTACATATTTGAATAAATAGATAAGTTGGATATATAACTTCTGTAATGGGATATACAGAAAATCACTTCAAGTTGCCCTCATGTTGGAAGGGACCTTGGGGTGTCACTTGGCTCAAAGCAAGCCAACTTTGAAGTCACATCATTCTGCTTAGGATGCTATCATGATTTTTTCTTTGTTTATGGATTAAAAAAAAACCCTATTTTATTCTGTTTGAAAATATCCAAACAAATTTCACTATCAAAGAGTAAAACCTACATGATGAATCTGTTCACTTCAGGACAGGCTAACTACATCACAACAAGACCCATATGTGCCTGAAACTCTAAGTTAGGGGAAAAGGAACAAAACCACCCAGCAGTGGCTCACGGAAGGGCCAGAAAAAACCTGTGTACTTGAATTCCCTTGGTGTAACAGAGTGCTCTCTCTGCATTCTCCAAAAAGCGCTTTACCTCAAGATAAAAAAAGAGGGTGGAGGTTTCAACCTTAATCTTTTGTTTATAGTCAGTGGCTCTGGAGTGGGGGAGCAATGATGTCCTTTGAGGGAGTCACATGAGATGTGTCCCTCTACACAGGAAGGATAACAGGTACTCTGAAGCAGAATTCTTATTGGAGTTGTTCTTGGCTGATACTGTAAAGGTGCAATTATCCTTCAAACTGTCTAATGCTATTCAAAATTCCATCATGACATTGATATAAAATACAGAACTGATCGTTTTTCCTCAAAATCAAATACATGCCCATATAAGAAAACATGCATTTTAAAGACAGATCTGAATTTTGGTTTCAAAAAGGTATTTTTCTCTTAAGAAAAAATATTTTCCAATCACAAAAGGTATTGAATACAGTGGAAAGAGTGATTACCTAACTTGGGTTCTTGGTATAATACTGGAAAACAGTGTTAAAGACAAAAAAAAAAAGAAATTTTTTTCTATATGTGTTTTTTCCTACATCATCAATAGCAAAGTAATATGCCACTATGGAAATTTGTGCTCTTCTGAAATCTGTGCTTCAGGATTCCTGAGACCTTTTATTTACAGAAACGGGTGTTGAGAAGCTAATGAAACTCATGCAAACCCACTTATACACAGTATCATAAATTAGACAGATATGAGAAACATTTAAATCACAATTTTCAAAATGGAATGACAGCATACTTCTGAAGATGCAGGGCACTGTAGATGCCACTAAATGCAATCACATTTCAAAATACAATTCAAAAATACAAATAATATCTTTTTACTTTCTTGTACTGCCTCCAGCGCTCTAGCAGAAGAATATTTCACAAGCCTTTGCTTTTTTATTTCCCACTTTGTTCCAACAGGAACAGCTTGATTGGTGTGTAGTCTGAGTATCTGTTGTTTCTTGTGAACAATTCATTGTTGAGCAATAAGGTTGAAGAAACTAGCTCTTAATTTGAATCAGAAAGGAGTTAAGATTTTCAAGCACTTGCAGCTCTTAGAACAAGAGGTTTCAAAGCCTATGAAAAGCCTATGAAGACTTCATTGGCATCACAAAAATGTTCCCAATAATTCAGTGTATGTGTGTGTGTGTGAGTGTGCCTCTGTGTGTACGAGCTGGGGCATGAAACAATTTCCCAGAGCCAAAAATATTGAGGTAACCAATTGTGAATATCCTGCATACTTAGATGCTTCTTCTATGGCTGAAACAATATTGGGGTGATGGGTTGTTGTGTTGATGGTGCTGGTCTGCTTTTTTTCCAATATGACTATTTGAACTTCCAAAGGCAGAACCAAAAATAAAACAAATGGCAAAAGTATGGATGTTGAGGATCAGTTTAGTAGTCTGAGGACAATGGCTTTTCATGACACAGGACACTGGAGAAGAGGCAAGCTTACCCAGAGTGCTGCTGTCCTTCTACAGATACCACTGCAGTTTACCTTGGACCAGTCTTACCCAGCTGCTCTTCATCCAGCTGCTGATTTGGATGAGTCAGTGAGTAAGATAGGAGTGACTGTATATTTACAGTAGAATTAAGTAATGCAAAGTGGCTTCTCTAGAGCTGGCTATCATCATGTTGACATTGGCTAAACATTCAGTGAGGCCAAAATGGGCAATATTTGATAGTCCTTAGGTGTTACACAACAGAAATTGGAACCAGCTGAAATATCTGCATTGCAGAATCAGTCCAGGACCACCGCTCTCCCTGCTGTTCCAGCACTTCAACAAGAAACAGCAGTGGTTAAGGCTCCTGCCTATTCTGGGAAATTAATTATGAAAAATGAATATGATCATTTTATCAAGCTGATGAGATAGATGCTAAATGGTTGACGAGTTTTATTCATACAGGACAAATGTTTTATTTTATAAGTTTTTCACTGGGTAAATGCAAAATAATTCTAAATGTTTCTAGGAACTTCTTTCATGTTTTAGTAATTTTCTCAATGATCTCACTGCTTTTCTTTATTTATCATAACACCACATAATTCATGGTCATGTTGGATTATATTTGTCATTTATTTTCACAGAAATTGCATGTTCCCTGATCATTACCATTTATTTTTCATGCACACCTTGAAAAAAAAGTAATGGATTCATCCTAACAGCATTTAGACAACTGAAAGTGAAAAGTTTAGTCCTATTGAGGCACACAGGATCCCTCAACAGTCAGTGAAAATTTTCCCTTTCCCATTTCTAGACTCAGTCAGACAGACTTGTCATAGTATATTTAAAAACAGAGGCCACAGTCTTATTAAACCTGTTAAATGATGGAAGATTAGCCTCAAACTACTAATGAAGCAGCTCCCATGAAAAATTCTGCTGGATAGGAACATTTCTTTCCCTTCCTCTCTGCAGAAAAGGGAACATATAAAAGGAGAAGGATGACTTTGTACTGCATGGTCCTTAGAGCTATCTATTCTTACCATGTAACATTTTCTAGTCTCATGCTCAAAAAGTCTAAGGCATTCTAGGGATTTCAAATAGAACTTCATCTGCCATTTGAACTAACATTTTAAATTAAATTAACACACACCACAGCAACAAAATGGAAGTAAACCAAAAGCAGTTTATAAATTATGGCTCTGAGGAAAATCTCCTTCCACACTCAGAATAAAAAGATAACCCTGCATTAGAAATATTGAAAAAACTGTAAGAGTATCCTAGTATATGATTAAGTTCATCTGCTACCCCTGTTGCTGCTGTCCCAGCAAGATCATGAATGGATGAAGCAAACCTCAGCATGAAGCATACCCTTGCCTCGCTCACCACGAAGTCAGAAATGGAATGGAAAAGGATGAAGAGAAGAAGAATCATCTCCTGTGCTTCAGTAAGAATAAGGAGGAGCCAAGTAATCACATGTAGATTTCCACTAGTTCAGAGAACCTCCTTCCCATTTGGCAAAAAAATTATTGTTCCTAATCCCATAAATACACCCTGGCCAGCTCACAGAGTGCTTGGACATTCAGCAAGGTACCTGAACACTAGCAACGGAGCTGCTCATGTGTCTCAAGCAAAGCTCTTGCTGCAACTCCTTGCTGCATCAGGCCCACTGTAATCTGGAGTTTGTCTGGAGTTACTGTTCCTGCTGGCATATTGTTTCAATTCCTCCTTCAAAAATGAGAGGGAGAAACAAGTGGCTCCCTGTTGGATAAGTAACAGATCTACTCTGTCAGAAAGACTGTCTCAGACCTCACAGACAGAGCCAGTCTGGGACATCCTGCAAACTTTCCTAGACACTATCCAAAATATACGGTGCCCTGTTTTTCAAATATCACACCATTTATCTGTGCTTTCTGGAAACATTTCAGACAGACACACAACATACCAAGGTGATTGCTACAAAATGGAATATTCTTTCTTCCTATCTAAATGAAAAATGATGGCAGCTCTTTCTTTGGAGCAGAATTAATGCTCACCAGCACAGCACATGCAGGAAGATCAAGCCATAACTCAAATTACAAAGTGAGTGCAAACATGATGGGAGTTTGCATGAGGGGGGAAAGGAGGATGGAGATGATATTTGGCCAATGTTAAGATGGGCCTCACCTCCAGAATTAGGCCTGCAATTTTATGTGTGTATGCAATTTTTCACATTTTTCTATGTTTCGACTGTCAGGACAATTTTTGAGATTACTTTTGGGAATGCTGAGCAAAAAGCAGGACATAGAGTACAAAAGGGAAACTTTCATGTATTCTATAGTCTAACTTCTAATTTCTCCACCAGATTTCATTCTTATTATTGTGTATTAAAAATCAATAATATTAAGGATGGGAACAAGTCAGTAAAGTGTCAAGAACTTTGTCTACTTAAGGCACAATCAAACAGGCTTAATTCCAGCAACTGAATAGCAAATGCTCAGAACTCTTCATGTAAGTAGGACTTAGGAAAAGGCCCCATTATTACTAACCGCAACCACCACACACTTCAGTTTGGAAGGAATTCACAAGCCATTCAGCCTGTGGACAAACTTAGTAATGGAAAAACGCTGTGTGAAAGTTCTGCAAACACTTTTCCCTTATATACAGTGGTTTTATTTCTTTGTGAAAGACATATCATATTGGAACTTTATCTTAATAATTTATTTCTCACACAAGGTAAGAAGAATAATTCTGTTCTTTAAAAAAGTCAGACTGTTACATTGTTTTTAACTGTTACAAACAAGAAAATGATTAATATGAAAGCAGGGTGGAAGAGCTTTCCCACTGCTTAACTCAGGTGCATAAGTGGGGCCCTTGGTATCCTTAAGCCTTTTATGTTGTCAATGGAGAAAGAGAGAAGCTCCCACCAGGGAGTGCTTCAGAGCAAGGATTAATTTTAGTGTTCTGAATTNGAAAGACCCTTACAGAAATTCAGAGAAGGTCACCAAGGGTGAGCAATGCTTTCTGTGCAAGGAATGAGTAAATAAGCTCTTCAACATGGAAAGAACTAGCTGAGGCACAAATATGGCAGAGGCCTACGAAATCATGAATGGCACTGAGAGGGTGAATGGGGTTCAATTTTTATTTGTCTTCTCTGCTTTATGAGCTAGCGGTCATCACATAGCAGCTGGCAGGTTCAAAATACAGATGAAAAGGTGATTCCTCACCCTGTAGCCGTGGAACTCATTGCCATGGGGCCCGAAGGCTGCGAGAAGTTTATACGTATTAAAAAGTGGAGTGGACAAGCTGACGGAAGGGAATGACTTTGCCACTTGTGAGACTTACTACTATCTCTGTCTCAGGAAGTCCATAAATCAATTTACTGGAGCTTGGAGAATAATCCAGGAGAAAAAACAAATCTGCCCTTGCCCCTTCCCTTGGTTCCTATACCTGGCCATTGCCAAAACTGAACGGCAGGCTGAAGGAACCTTTGGTCAAGTTCAGCTTGGCTGCCCTGTTCCTAGATCTTATATTATATCCTTCACAAACTAACATCCTGACATAAACAGCAGTATTAAAGGCCGAAAGTAGACGTCAGGGTAAATCCTCCACATGGGAATGGGTAAAACTCTTGTAGATCTGAAGACAGAGAACAATTGCAATAAATTCCTGATACTAAAAGTTAAACCCTGAAATACTAATTGAGGTGAATGCATTCTGTCACACTTTCCTGACAGCAATCCTGGAGGCAGTTTGGCATTCTCTTACTGACCTTTCTACTTTTAATGGGGAAATATCTGACACCAGGTCTGTGTTTCGAACAACATATTCTCTTTGCTGACTCAGCACACACATATTGGTTGATCTGTTCTGGAGGAACTGGGAGGGAGAATGGGATTATTTATCCCATCAGTCTCGGTCCTGGCAAACACACAGATGGGAAGTAGTTACTCTCTGGAAATTATTTCTCTTGAGCTTAAACCTGAGATGCCTAGGGAGTAAGGGGACAGTTTATGACTCTCTATTTTCCTGTATGGCTGGAAGCCAGGCTATGATCTGGCTGTAAGATTAGCACTGAAGTTTATCACTCCAAACTTCTGCAGCCAGAATTTGTCAGAGTAAGAATAACAGTAAATTGAAACATTTCACATCTTTAGATTTAGAAGTAGAGTTAAGTTGAAATTAAAGAAGTGGGTTTGGATCTTTTTTCTTTCCTGAAAGGATAATGATAATACATTTTATTGCTCCTGAGGCACTTAATTGATAAAATAATGTCCATTGGTTACTTTAGCAAATAGGACACAGATTTGAGAAAGCCAGCAGGGCTGGATCACATCTTGAACTCTGTAAGTGCTTTGCTACAGCTTTGGTTAGTTAAGGGGCTATCGTGATTAGTCTGAATTTAGACACCTATTTCCACAAATAACTACTGAAATCTGTCTCCAGCTGTGGTAGCAGTTTCAGCTGCCTATGACTAAAACCATTTCTCCTCATTTTCAGAGAAATGGCAGCAGTGATGATTTCTTTTCCTGTCAACCATGATGTTGTAGGATATATATTTGCACATTAGGCAAAATTTTTCCATCTTGAAATTTTGGAATCACTGACTATTCTAAGTTTCAACATTTGTGTTGAGGCAAATNNNNGTTGAGGCAAATGAGTTCTGTAGACAGAGGAGAAAAAACTTAATAATCCTGACCAGTAAAATTACGGAAAACCAGGAATCCTGTTAGGTAAAATTGGAAAAAAAAAACCTTTTTAAAAATGAATAGTTGAATACTTTCAAGAAATTACAATGTGGTTCTTTCTGTAATCACTTATGTTTTAAAACAGAAAATTCAGAGTTAAAGAGACATTTCCAAAACACAGCTTATCCCAACCTAAAATAGATGTCTAAGGTGGATAAGATGATCCATTCCAGAAGTGCCTGTATTTTCGTACTGACTCTGTGGGGAGCCTAGATAATTTAAATTCGATGTATAGCTTTCAGGTGGCAGAAGTTAGGGAAGTTTCACTTCAATTTTCCTGTTGCACGGTTTCATTTTCAATTCATTTTCAGTGTGATTCTTTCTGTTCTCCTGCGCTGACGTCCTTACTCACCCTCAATGCAGTAAAGCCCTCAGCTGTAGAAGCAAATCTCTCTGTAAGGTGGCAGGGAAGAAAGGAGATTTTGAACATGACTGGCTGTCACAGAGATGAAGCTGAAACTTCTCCAGGGGAGGAGGACAGTTTGGTCTGTGTTCAGCCATGGAGGGGCTCTCTCTCCAGCTGGCCCTGCAGACCAGCAGAAGACACTAAAAGTGTCCCAAGGATTTCTTGGACACAGAGCTAGAGCAAAAGACACCAGCTGCTTCCATGGACTTTAGGCAAACGCAGATGAGTGGCACATACTGAGGGCAAGGCTGAGCGTGAATGGGCTTCTTGAGGGTAAANCTTAATAATCCTGACCAGTAAAATTACGGAAAACCAGGAATCCTGTTAGGTAAAATTGGAAAAAAAAAACCTTTTTAAAAATGAATAGTTGAATACTTTCAAGAAATTACAATGTGGTTCTTTCTGTAATCACTTATGTTTTAAAACAGAAAATTCAGAGTTAAAGAGACATTTCCAAAACACAGCTTATCCCAACCTAAAATAGATGTCTAAGGTGGATAAGATGATCCATTCCAGAAGTGCCTGTATTTTCGTACTGACTCTGTGGGGAGCCTAGATAATTTAAATTCGATGTATAGCTTTCAGGTGGCAGAAGTTAGGGAA
>VYZW01053153.1:67950-109989 GCA_013401315.1 Balaeniceps rex
CAAGGCAAAGGCTGTTTAATTACCAACAAATTTATTTTAGTTCTTGGAGTAGCAGGGACTGAGGAGGCTTTTTCAGCCATAGAGCATATTTGGTTCTACATCTCCAGAAAGTGTCAGGCTTTCCTTGCTACAGTCCCTGGAAGGTGATTTTCACCTGCATCAGGTAACATGCAAATCTGGAACTGTATTATTTAGCCACTTTTGGGTAGAATCTGCAAGCCCCCTGTCATTTCACGTGCAATCCCTGTTAAATTAAACTGGGTGTTTCCATCTTCCATTTTACTGAAGCTTCAGGGAACAGTTTGAAAAATGTTGACATCAAGAAACAAGCTGAGAGCGAGCGATGCATGTTTCTCTGTGTGTTATATATACAGAATGACACACTTTTGCTTTATGGCATTGTGGCATCAATAAACACTATAAGCCCTTTCTGGGCCTCACAGCACATATGAAAAATTAAATCCTATAAAGCCTTTGCCTTGGCCAGGTTCATTCATTTCTGGAATCATATACTTCAAAAAACAATTTAATCATCTTTTTGATTATACAAGGTAAAAAATAAAGTGATTCTACCTCAGAGCTAACCATTAATGAGGTTAATGTATGGCAAGCAATAATGCCGAAGAAGGAACTGGCAGTAGTACCATGCGGGCTTTCTCCTGCTCTATGAGACTCACTCATTGGAAGCCATAAAATCTGGTTGGTATAACAGAAGTGTTTGTAATTAGAGTTAATGGAGTTAGTTGAGACCACAGGAGGGGGAAAGTAGCTTTGATCCCAGGTGGCCTCATAGCAAGAAGGCTCACAGCAAGGGAGCACTCTGAATTGGAAAATATTAGAGGCATTTGCTGCAAAACCAAGAAGTCACTTCTGGAAAAGACCTAAGAATATAATTTACAAGCAGAACTGATTTAGTTTCCCACCTCTATCTCCTAAACTTTCTCCCCAGTCACAACATTCAAAATAAGGATGAGTTTGTTTCTGCGACTTATTTTTTACTAAAAATGTTAATTAGTTCTTACAGTTTATACTGTCTTGGTCAGGAAAGAAAAAGATAGGATGAAAAGAAGTCTACCAAATTATTCCTGAAGGGGAAGCAACATGTTCATTATTATTAATCATGTGACAATATTGCTTCATAATAGCTGAATTGTTCAATGTCACGGCTTTGGGGGTTTTCTATTGTCACTGTTACTGAGTGGTCACTTTTGGAAAAACTTTGAAATAAATACCGTACTTAGTGAATAACATACTGAGATTTCAACTCACTAGAAATAATATTTAGAGACTCTCTATGGTGTGATAATTCTTTTGTGACAGATTTTTGGAACATTACCTAAGAGATTTAAAATCACCTATTACTTAAAGCCATTTGTGATTTACACCAATAAACTAAGCAATCACTTCAGCATAAGCAAATGGAAATTATGTTTGCAGGATGCATTTTTTTCATTAAAAAGAATCTTCAAGCTGTACTTGCACTTACCTTTGTTTTCATTCTCCCACACTTAATAAATGAATGAATTTAAAAGTCTATCCCAAATTATTTAAGTAAAAAGAAAAATATTCAAAAGAAAGTACAAATTAAGGAATAACATAACAAAAAGTGGGGAGGGACTTTGTCTTTAGCTGAAGACTAAGGTTGGAATGGGAACTGCTGAGAGGGAGGGGCATGCTGTTATTCCAAATAACAAAATCTACAAAGACAATCCGTTTATCAGGTCCAGCAGTTTGCTGACATCATTACTTGAATATTAAAGAAAATGGATGGGAAGCATATCAAAAGAAAATTATGTTGAGATGCTTCAGGGTGTGTCAGGTTCGTAGGGGATTTTTAAAATAGGAAGGTGACTTTTAGTCGGATATGGAGATATATGGGAGAAGATCAGTAGCTATGATCTACTCACACATCTCTGCATTTATGAAAAGGGAAGTAGTAGGGCTGGGCTTTGAGGAGCTCTCAGATGGGAACATTTTGAGGAAAAGATCCACAACATTCTTGCAGAGGAGACAAAAACATGTATAAGGGTCTTAGCAGAGCAAGGCTGATGTTCTACAAGTGAAGAGATGAGTAAGTGTTGGGAAAACCCACTTGGGATCTAGAGGTTGCAGATGAACCTGTGCGTATAGATACTTACCAGGGGAAACAACTTTATGTTATATACTGACCAGGAACAGACAGTCTTAGGAATGGCACGGGCACCTTTGGTAGTGATTCAGCAGCACAGATGATGGCAGAATGGAGAGTCATTTGGCTCCACCAGCAGCAAGTGTGGCTGCAGGGTACGTGGTCTGTGAAGACACAGCAAAAAATGACTGTGCTATGCGCAGAAAGGGTTTAATACACTTAGAACCAGTAGTCGATTATTCAGTTAATCTAAAATACTGTTCAAAATTCCCAGTAAACAGCCAAAGCCCTAGAAAATAATAACAGTTATAATTTTCTGAAAACTGCCTAAGCAGAGTTTGAGCCTTGGAGGTGCTCAGCACATAAAGGGTGGATTACACATAACCAAATAAAATGTTGGCTTTGGGAGGTGGAATGAAGGCAAAGGGAGTCTCAGTGCAATTAAATATATCATCTTGAAGAAGCTTGTATAATTTTTTACGCAGACTATTGTCATTCTGTTCTCATGCTGATGACCTCAATATCCTGCATTAGCAATACTCATTTAAGTATAAATATTTCAGCTTTATATTGAGTGTCAGAAAGGCACAAGGAAAAAGACAGCAAACAGGCTGACCTCAGATCTCTGCTAAATGCTCTAAGATCTCCTCTGACATTACACTACTGCTGTCACACACATACAAAGAGATTTATGTGTCCATCCAGTCCTTTAACTGAATTTATTAAAGATGGTATTTCCTGCTTAGTGAAAGTGATTGCCAGCTCCGTCCATTCCCACACTTGAGCAACATTTGGCAAAGATAAAAAGGAATTTATCAGTAAACTTTTTTTTTTTGGTTTTCTGTGCACCTTTCACTCCCCCACCTCTTATTTTTTCACCAAATATCAACATTCTCTATGGAAAACAGTCACTTCCTTTCTCTCTGATTAACATCAGCAGTGAAGGGAGGGGAGGAGGGAGATGGAAGGGAGTAAAGAAAGAACCACCCAGTGCACTGGGGAAAACCTGAGAATGATCAATTAATCTTCTGTTTTCAATATGTGAACTATGCTATCTTGAGCTCCATAGTCTTTTATTTGTACAAATAAAATAAACAAATTAAACCTGATTGACCGTGCTGGAAAAAAAAGGTGGGGAAAAATGATCATCAGTAGAAAGTTTAGCAATGACAAGAAATCCTTGCAGCCATTAGATAAATTCCTGGGAAATCTGAGATTTTCCAAACATTTTCTTGTACCCGGTGTTCTGATTCCAGCACGTCCTATGTACTATGGTTTTGATTACAAAAGAATCAAGGCTCATCTTTTTCTTGGGCCATGGCAAGTGCATTCCCAGCATTTAAAAAAGAAGGGGTTTACATGCCAAAATCATCTGTGATTTATTGCCTCGTGGGCTCGTCTGGATTTAATTTTTGAGTCTGGCACCAGTTCCTTAATTGCTTTGGTCAGTTCATTCCATTTCTCAGTTCTGAAGCTCCTCTTCTGCAAAACCAGAGGAATGATAAACACACAAACACACCAGAACCCCTGACAGTAACTTACTGGAGTCCCTGGGAAAACAGTGGGGACTTAAACCACGGTCTGAGAGAGCAATGGTGTTACCCTGCAGGATCTTGCCAAATTCCCATCTCTTCCACTCCAAGTCCTGGGACATCATCAGGGAGGTAAAGAGTGCGGGCTCTGACACACTGAGGTGGGAGTGCTTTGCAGCGTCGTGCTGCTCCTGAGTTTAGTCCAGAGTAGAAAAGGGAATTCCTCCATGTCACCACCTGCATGTGATCTCCCCTTGGATAGTGCACCTGGTTTCAGGTAATTACTTTCTACCTGCTGATAATGCATATTTACAGTGCCTGGCTTTGAATGGAGATGACAGTCACAATGGAAAGTATAATTATTATTTTCCTCATATTTTCAGAATTTTTCATAGGTGATTATAAACTGGCCTGTAATTTAAAATAAATGCAATTTATCTTGTCTTATTTGATGTTCACTGCAAGTAAGTGGAGAAAGGGAAAAGAAGAAGCACAAACAGGTGCTGAGCTGCTTCTCTGGCTTGCCATTAAACAAAAAAATATTCCTCCAGCAGAAGGCCCACTGCTACTTATGTGCATCCAAGGAAGATCACAGGTCAGTGAATAAGGCAGGAGACAACTCTCCTTGCAGGATAGAATTTATCAATATGTGTTTGGCCAGACCAGAAGCAGGCTTACACTTCTACCTGATGTTCTGCTGGGTTTGGTGGGTTTGATCTCTTCCAACATCAACCGCTCTGTGAGTCTGTGAAAATGGTAGCAGAAATGAGAGTAGAGAAAACACCTTGAATCGGATGAGAGAAGACACTAGCACTTGTCCCCCAGTATCATCCTGATTTTTTATAATTTTTTTTAATGATTTTTTTTCAATACTTTAATTACTCAGTACAAAAGCACATGGAACATTTCCCACTCTCTTGGAGAAATAGAAGAATATGATGGCGAAATCACCAGGAAAAAAATCAACAGCACGGGCACCAGAAAGGTAGACAATGATACTAGCTTACAGATGGCATAACCTCCATACAGATGGCTGTTCTGGTATCTTTGATAGAAACAAAACATCCTAATTTCTCTCACCCATGAAACAGTGTTTATCCTTGAGTAACATTTCCTGTGATCACACTTTCATGTATAAATATTATTTTGTATGCTGATAGTGGGCAGAAGGAAAAATTCCTTTTATCTGGAAGATAAGAAAATAAGCAAACAAAACTCTTCTAATAGTTTTTTTCTTTATATGTCCTGGATTCGAAAGAATGTAGCAGATGATTTCTCTCAGTTGTTCTTTATCAAGAATATTACATACAGATGTATTCTGGAAAGTTTATTTTTCTTTCAATTTAAAAAAAAAAATGTTCCATAGGATGGGTAACACCTCCTTCAGAGCTTGACGTGCCAATATTTTAGTGGTCATGGGGGAATTTTAATATATGAATTCATAGCTAGGAAAGAAAAAAACCCCAACCTATATATTCTTTGTCTGAAAATGTGCAGAAAAATTCAGAAGTTATTTTCATATCTTTAAACATAGTGAGAATCTCTGTTGGCATCATGCGCCTGATTCCCAGGCTGCTTACTTCTTCCTGTCCTGGCTTCATTTGCCTGATGCAAGATGTTGTTGATCTCTCTGATGCATTCCTCTGAGGTTAAGATTATTCTCATAATCTGAGTTTCCCCAGACATGTCCTCCCTTTCCATTACAGAACATTGTCTGGATGGCATTTGATGTTCCTGAATATTTGTCCGTGACTTTGGCATGTCCAGGCCAGCAGAAGATGCCAGGGAGTGGGAAATGCCACATGTCCCCACCACAGTCCTGCTGCCAGAGCGGGAGCAAGGAATGGGACTCTTCAAGAGGTACTGTGCTTGCTGCGGTGAAAGCATCAGATGTGCCCTGCGTAACTGTACAGCACCCACATGAGATGCCAGTACTTCTGCAAAGCATTACATGTGTTGCCCCCTCCTGTCTGGGTCAAATAGGCCCAGCTCTGCCTGGACACGTCAGATTTGCTGTACGCATGCAGTCCAAGTATGCTCGTTCATTTCTGTCTGGCATGTCTTAGGTAGCCATGCCTGAGGTGCCAAAGCAATGTATCTCAAGTAAAAGCGACAGAATGGTGGGCACATTAAATGGCATGTCAAAACCCTAAAGGAAATGCATGGCAGGGTCAGATGTAGTCTGCCCTTAACTTCTCACAGATCACTCCTTGGCTGCACAGCAGTCACTCACCTGAGTGCCGTGGTCCTTGTGCACTCTGTGGTTGAGGCAGACATCTGTCCTGTACACCCTTTGTTTCACGTGCTGTTGTACACTTCTAGTACACAGATATTTGACAACTAGTTCTATTAATTCCTAAAAAGCACAAAATTATGCCAGCTTCTATTTAGAGAGGCTCTCCAGAGTCACAGAAAAGAATTGACCCTTTCTGGACTCTCTGCATGAATAAAAGTAAGTGCATTTACAATTGTAACAAGGAAACGACCATTTCTAGTATGACATGAAAAAAAAATTTTTTTTCCTTTGAAGTCCATTTTAAAATGCGTATGTCCCAGGGTGCTCTGGTGGCCTCCTTCATTTGTGAAAACATCTGAGTGTAGTAACTAAGTGTTCTTCTTCAAGGAGTAGCTGTACCACCTCAAGGCAATAATGTATTTTAAACATGCTCCAAAGATGAAAAAATCGTTGCTAAATACACAGTCTTTAGGACTTTAGAGAAGAAATATATGTTAAAATCTTGTTTCAATTGGTCTGAAATCGGATCTTTTTACTGAAAACTAAACTTGTATTTTAAGACGAGAAACTAGTGCTTGATATTCCTTCTCACTACTGCTTTCTTACTTCAAGGAGGTAAAATTAAATGTACTTATGACTAGTTCATCCCTCCTCCCTCATCCCCCAACACACATTCACAATACAATTCATTCAGTGAAAAGCCTTGAACTTTCCTTTTTCTTTTTTCTTTTTTTTTTTTTTTTACCCAAGGAAAGCAGAAAAAGCAAAGCAAAGCATTGAATTCTCATCTCTCATCACACTAGGATGTAAATCCTGGCTCAGCGCTGGCCAGCCTGCCCTGAACTTTGGTAGATAATTGGTAGTGGCACTCTGCACAGGCTCACTTCCCTGTGCTAAAAGAGCTGCTGCTTTTTATGCAGCTTGCCAAACTTTATTGAGAGGGCACCAGGGGAGAACAAACCACAGTTTTCATTAGCTCCCACCTTACGACAGCCCAGGCCCATTCAGAGCTCTGCTAAGTCAACTAGAGGTCTTTTGATATCAGACAGCTTTGAATCCAAGTGTCCGGAGAGAAATCATATGTTGAGTGAGAAAGAGATGGGGAAGGAGGATGAAAATAATTACTCTGGAAAAATGTGCCACTTGTTCTATGACATTTTCATGTGACTTTCTTCGGAGTTTGAAGTGAGCAGCTTGATTTGTGCTCTGTTTTGGTCAGCCCAGGCTCTTGCACTGAGAAACTGCAGGAGCTAACTTTCTGGGAACTGTGAACGTCATATTTCTATTAATTGCTTTAACATGTGTTTCTTTTACATGTCTGAAAGCAAATGCAATTGCAAGTTGCGGTTTCTGTGGCATTCCCGAAAATAAATATGACTAACACTGAGGACAAAACCTTAACAGAATATAGCGTGGAGGAGAAGCAGTTGTACAAATAATAATTCTTTTAGACTGATTTACACATTTCTGAAAATGTGTGAAAAATGATTGCTACAAGTACACTTTGAAAGAAATTTTAGTGTTTATTGGATGGATATTACACCCTTTAAAATACATGCTATAAATGTTTTGAAGTTGTGAAGAAAGTTAACAGAGACAAAATCACGGAGTTCTACAGAACTTAAAACACTTCTATAAAAAGTACTTTAAAAATTACATGGGAACAGGTTTCCCACTGATTCTCATCTACGTTTCACATGCAGATTATTTCTCAAAATACAACACAGCCAAGAATAAACCAGGACTTACCAGTGAATGCTGTGCCTAGAAAATATACAGTATAGTCATTAAGGATATTTCATATTTATCATATATAGATGCTTTTTGGAAACATTTTTTACTTGCTTTGTCACTCATTCTCTCCTTGCTGTTTTCTCAGATTTTGTGAGTCTGTGTCTCTGTGCTTTTTCACAGACAGAAAACAATTAAGGAAAACATCTTTCTTTTCTGATCCATTCTCTAGTGAGAATTGTGGGTTAGTGAGTAGATACATGCTTCAGAAACAAAGTAGAAGATTGCCTGACAACAGCATGCTTTCTTTAGAAAAATCTGTGCTTCCTGATTTGTCTGCACCAGAAATGTTGCAAAATAAGTCTTTTTTTTCTGCTTCCACACCATTTCTGCTTTCTAACTACTGTATCCTGGTCACTTCCTCAAACAAGGTATAAACACTACATACACATTATAGAGATTTATATTAATACATGAATCACCTTCAATATTTGCAAAAAGCAGCTTCTGCACAGAGAATTAAATGCAACTCTGAATAAATATTCAAGCAAGACTTGAGATATTAATAGAAGAGTAGAAGTGTCACTGACTTGAAAGTCAGTAGGCATGCGAATAAATTCTAACATGCAGAAACAGAAGAAGTTACAGAAGAATTCCGTATGAGCAGGGACTGTCTTGTTTGTGTAGCAGTCAGCGTAGTCAAATATCACTTTTACTGGGACTTTTAAGCACTTCAGCAACATGAGAGAGAATAATAAAAAGAATAAGAGAAGTATAATGTGGGCATACTAAACCCAACAGTACCATGCAGTAATATTCAGCAGTGTTTATTCTTCTTTCAAATGGCAGTGCTTAGTAAATAAGGATGCAAGCTCCTCCTTTCTACTACAAAAAGGAGAAATAAACTCTGCAGATAATTGAGAATAAGAATGTTGTTATACTATGGGATATTTTAGCCATTAAATCATGAAAACACATCTCTGACATACAGAGAGTTGTTATTAAATGAAAGAGGGGGTATTTTAACAGCAGACTCTGTTGTTTGCCATCCAACCAGCACGACTGCTGTCTGCAGGAATTGCCAGGCATTTCAGCCCCCAGCCCCAGCCCCCTCCCTGGGCAGATGGCAGGCACGCAGCCAGCGTATCCCAAGTCTGGGGCTAGCTGCCTGAAACCAACAGCACACACGCAGCATGGTTGGAGAGCTTCAGTAACTGTGTGTTTGGAAAAAGGGACCACTTTGCCAGTTCTTTGCATTGCGTCCCTCTGCACAAACAATGCGGAAGACCTGCGCCTGTGTGTGCGTCCTTTCAGAGTGTATGGATTCCTGACTATAGCCCCGGTGAAGGCTTCACAATTGAGCCTGTTTTGTTAAGATTAAGAAAACAAGTCAGAGGCCCTGTTTTTCATTACAGTGAGCAGTTCCTTATTCTGCTTTTCAGGGTGGAATTTCACATGTGCTCTTTTAAGAGGTACCCATCCTGCCTCCCACCATGCTGCTGCTTCTCCGTTCCCAGCAAAACCATCCCTCTGCCTCCCTGTCATTAACGGGTGAACCATTTTCAAGGGTTAAACCTAACTGAGCTAATAAAAAGGAAAAAAAAGGGGAGTGGGATCTTTTTCTGCTGACTGTGCTTCGTGGGTCAGCTCACCGTGTGGTCAGCTGGGACCAGAGCTGGTGCAAGGGAAGAAGAACGGGCGCGCAGCCAAGGGCCTTGGTTTGGAAGGGAATGCTGTTATGGTGGCACAACCTGTCAACTCAACTGTAACATGAAACCTCACCTTGGCCTTAATAGAGCTACTTGGTAAATTGTGCAGCGGTATGAGACAAGGAGGCAGAACTCGACTTTCAGAAACGACAGGATTCGCCTTTGAGGAAACTTCCAATACTTGTTATTTGGCACTGAAGAAGAAATACAAACTCCTGTAGTTCTGAATTTTTCCAGAATTACGGTTCACTGAGCCATATTGGAGTCAAGTGTTCTTTGTACAAGAACAGAGTACCACCCACTATTGCTAAGGCAGCTTTAGTGTGGTCTTTCTTCCATGAAATGATGTCACTGCTTGGAAAACAGCAGATATGTACAGTTCATAAATGTTATAAAACTAAGAAAAAACTCACACAAATATTGCAGCATTTTCTAGCAATTACAGGGCAATAATAGAGAAGACGACTTGATATTCTACATTGGCACATGAACAAGGGTGAGGAGTTATCACTACTCAGAACACCAAAGAAATGTGAATGTACTTAGTCTGTACTAGTTAGCTTGGTTTTTGCACCTTTCCTGCTTTTTGGGAACTGCTACTAGTTAAGGCATTCAAAGGATTTAATCAGAAAGAAGTTTGCTTTCCATGGGTGAAAATGCAGGTAAACTCTAACGCATATCAATGCAAAAAACCTGACCCTCGGTACAGCACTATTCCTAAGATCACTATTGACATCTCGAAATGTGATGCGGCAATAAGGCAAATTATACCTTTAACTGAAGGCTGAAAGGAGACAATGCATCTCTTTATGTTGGAGCAGGAATCCAACAAAGAAATGTAGGATGTAGATGTACTACATTTTATGATTTATTTCTGATACTATAGATCATAAAAAATGTTTAGGACAGGAAATCATCTTGCCCTAAACTCTGTGCTTTGATCCAGTTATGAACTTTACAACAAGATTAAAACCAAAACTCTAGGTGCTTCCAAAATTGACAATTCAAAATCTGGGTCTGCAGTCCAGTTTTTCAGTTAGATTACTTAGATTCAAGCCATCTTATTAAAGAAGCTTTGAAACAGATCAACATGAACCAAACCCTTAAACCTGTGCTTAGATGCAAGTTTGTTAAGAGTTCATTCTTGATATAAACTCCTGCCTCTGTTCTCCCCCTATTTATCAGCAAGAACAAACTCATTTGATTTCTGCAAATGAGGGTCCATTCATAGCTCTTTACCTTGTGCCTACAGCACATTGTATTTCAAGGCAGTCTCGCACCTATATGTTAGACTGACCTGGGGGTGATTATAGATTCCAGGTTTAGAGAAAATGAGGTGCACTCAATCCAATATGGGTAAACCTACAACAGCCTTTAAGCATTTTTTGTGGAAATCACTGCATAGCCCCAAAGGACAACATTTCTTGAAGCCTGGATGAATGCCATTAGGCAAAAAGACCTTCCAAAAGCTCTCATATTTTTGGTATAATCAAAAATAATACTCTTATGCAGTTACTGGATATAATTCTAGCGTGTAGGACCACAGTGGAATGAAAAAACTCAGCTTCACCTGAAATTTAAACACTGCCAAACAGTATATCACAACTAATTTATCCTATGCTTCACTCACAACCAGTTAGCATCTCCTTTGTGCCTCATCACAGCACATGCCTCATTTGTATTTCCATCCACCTCACCGAGAAAGGCACGCTTCACAGGTTGAGAAGCAGCACTATAAAATAAGTGTGCTCTTTACATACACTTAGCTTGACTGTTTCCATTCTTCTTGGCAATATCAGAGTTCTCTGGTTTAGATTAATTTCCCTAGTTACATATAGTATCTTGTAATTAAGTGTTTTAACTTTTTTGGACTGAGAGTGAAATAAGAAAATTACCTATATCCTCATTCCAAATGTGTGGGTGGTGCAGGAAAAAATATCTCTATTTTCACTGGGACATGATTTACCTTGCCCCAGACCCCTTTCTAATCAGCTTGTAAATGATTGATCTATGCATGCAGCTGCAGTATGTTCGCTAAGCACAAGCATGTTAGAAGCTGGCATGGTGAGGAGATATAATGACCTGAATGAGTGGACTGATTAAGATGTTTCTACTTTCTTACTCCTAGAATAGCCTTCTCCTGTTAAGAAAACACCTTTTGTGCATTGGTAACCCTGAAAAACTGGGCAGAAGCTAAATCCAGAAAAGGACTAGGGTGTTGAGGGAGCAGTATAAGAAGAAAATGTTAGCCAAAGAAAGCTCGTGTCACCCTGTAGTCTATATAAGCAGAAAGGTTCCTCACGGGAGGAACACTGAAGTCAATCTCTTGGTCTGAACTTCTGTGAAGGAACCTGTCTCTAGCTATTGTCTACAGAGGGAGCCTAAGAAAACTACCTTCACTGTCTTTTGGAAGTTGCCTTTAATTAATATTGCAATATGTCATGTTTAGTTACTTTTTAGGCTCTTCTGAGTGGACTACTGAACCATGCAGTAGTGTGCTGGTTTCCTGTATTTTGTTTGGGAGCATGCTGGGTGAAGTAGGAAAAATGGCGGGGGGCTAGCTCCTCTAAAAATTGCTCAATATTGGTAGTAAATTCCTTTTATAAAGGAGTAGAAGTTCTGATAGAAGCATCCTATAAGCCAGTCTCTACTCCAAAACACTTTATGTATCTCATATTAAAGAGCCCTTAGGAAACCTCACCTTGGCTCTAATGGAGCTGGGAACCAAGCTTTTCCTTTCTTCCAAGAAAGTTCTTCTAATTATTCAACTAGGGTGTCCTGCTTCGACTTGTGCTCTTTATTCCTGCCTTAATTACTTCAGAATTATTTTCCACGCAGTGCAGGAACTTGAAAATATCTTTACATTCTGGTATCAAGCCAGAATACTCTAGTAGCTTGCATAGTCTCCTGGAATATAGAAGATGTAAATTCTCAAATGCAGAGGAGAGAATTTAACCTGGATTTTTCAAATCCATGGGAGAGTGAACTGACCGCCAGATTACTATATAAATGTATGAAAAAGCAAAACTGTGAAGTGTTTCTTTCTCTGCACCAGTTTAAAAAGAAAATGCCGTCACAATAACATTTGCTCAGGGTTCTGTTCCTACAGATCCACATTCAATGTGTATTGACAGTATGTTCTGACTCTGTGAAAAGGGTTTCAACAACTGCCTGAAGAATGACTTCGCTTTGTCAGTTAATGCAAACAACAATTCATCAAAGAAATGTGCAGCTCTGGTAGGACTGGATTGGATTAAAACCATAATAAATTTTTGGAAAGCATCTTAGGATAATGCATTTTGGAAGGCCAAAGGAAAATGAGGATTATCTAGAGACTTCCAATTCTCACTAATTTACTTAAACGTCATAAACATTTCTCCTTAACACTCATAATGAATTGTTCCAAATTAAAGAGGTCGTTTCACCTTTGAGATTGGCTGTGATTAACACACAAACCAAAACACTTAACCAATCTATGCATCTAGGAGTTGTAGTGAAATACCCATGGATATTTGTGCAATTTGACTTATGCACTATTCAAAATGTATTGGTTAGGGATTTGACTAAAAAAAAAAAAGAAAACTAGAAATAAAGGTGGGTGATGGACAAAATATTACTAGATTTTTAACATCAGTAACTAAAAAATAACATTAGTTTTACAGTAGGAGTGAAAATACCTACGCACAGCCAATCTTGGTCTCACTGGAATACAGGGTCTCTGAGAGCTAAGGTTACCATATGTCTAGGCTTCCCTTGACACGTCCTTTTTTTCCACACAAAAAACTGGGAAGAAAAGTAAGATTGTGTCATTTCTAGATGAACAGAACAAAACATGCGTGCTGGAACTCACATTTCCTGGACATGAACACATACACAGCGTATGCAAACATTACAGAAACATGGCAGCTATATTATGGCAGACATAATTGTAATTAGGATTCAATAGAATATTGAGGCACTGCCTTGCCACTTTTGTCTCTTGCTTTTAGAAGTGGCCGTAACATTGGCTGAAGCACCACTTCCTCCTTCACCTTTCCAAGTAAGACCTCTGGGATATGGAAGGATAAATGGGATGTCATTCTCCATTTTTAATCAGCTCCCCACCATCTTTGGATACTTATGCTTCATTTTTCATTTTAAAGACAGAAGTTTGACACCCCAGAAATAGGTAGGAACAGCCTGAAGAAATGGGATATGTGTACACAGACATCTACACACACACACATATGCACACATGCACAGATGCAGTCTTTTTTTTTAAAAGGAGGATCCCAATGACACACAAAGTGTATTTTATGGGATGTTTTGATCTATATGTGGCAGGGTGTAGGACTTCCACACTTTAAAAGAAGAATGGGGCATGTATCTTGTCTGGGTAGAGAAATCACAGCTGCCCTGGGCAAGCCCTTCCTTAGCCTTCTTGAGGGCCCATGAAAGAAACGCTACAGAAAATGCTTAATACCTAATGGATCCCAACCAGGTCATTAGGATCCCATCGTTCTTGCAAATGCTAGACATGCTGAAAGCATAACTTTTTCTGAGGCTCCAGGTAGGCAAATAAACACCTCAGATGGGTCTCTTCCCACCCAAATTTAGACACCTGCAGTGCAGAATCTGTAGGTGATGGAGAGGAATAGGCATTTCTGAGGTGGTGAGCACCACATCTGCCTGGCCTATATTTGAGGCCCAACTATATGTCCATTGGAAAAGGGGCCATAACTGGCTTCAGGGAAGACATGTTTCCTCATAACTGTGAACAAGCTGCAACACAGTTGGTAAGAATAAAAATCAAAGAAGATTCCTGCCTGCAGGTGGGTAGAGAAAGGAAGAAAGGTAAATTCAATATATAAGAACTAAATTGCATTCAGAAAAGAAAGCAGGACAAACAAATCACAAAAGGAAGCAATCACATTGGAAGAGAACTCTGAATTGCTAAGGCAGCTGTTCAGAACCTATCCACAAATTACTCCTCAGCGAGCACAGGCATCCTCAGTCAGTTTATGTCAGGTAGGGACACGACATGATAGTGATCCTGTGGATACTGCTAAAACCAAGAAGTCTTCGACTCAGAGAAGCAGACATATGCTTATGGTCTGAATGCGCATATGGACAGTCTCTGGAAAGAAACCGAAGCATTTCTTAGCAGACAAGATCCCTGATGCATCCAGTCTGGCATCTTGCCTCTGGCAATAAATCAGACTCAGCATTTCAGAAACAGCTTCCAAAATCCTATAGTGTATCTGACCATTTATGTAGTGTGAAATATAAGCAAGCAAGAGGGAAATTCCTTCATGATCTTTTTGTCAATCATACATCCTGGATCATTAGATTTTTATTGCCCTTATCTTAGCATGAATAACCACTAATGTTGTTACTGGCAATAAAATTAGTCCACACTTAAAAAAATCAAGTTATTGCAGTTAACTCTGACCAAATGGTGCCTACAGTCCAATATCTCTTTTTATTTATTCTACCTTCATCTGATATAAAAAACCAGTACACTTCTATAATATAAAAAATGACAAGTAAGGGAAAGTCACTTAAAGAAAATTTGGTTTTATCTCAGGTTGTATAGTCAATGTGACCTCAAACATTGTATGCAGTAGATTCACAGACAAAAAGAAATATTTCATCAAACATCACTTTTCATCTGTATTCTGATGCAAGTAAAAAAAGGGCTGGGTCAGCTTTATACACCATTCATAATTATCATACATTAATCCTTTTGAGCTAAGATTTTTAGCTGATCCATTGCTGCAAGTACCACAGAGCAGAAAAAATATGGGGAAGGTAACAAACTCCAAGGCCAAATTAAAGACTGAAATGTCTCTGAAAGATGTTCTTTGTAATTTCTGTACAAACAAAAACTCCTGTTGTAAAAAGATACATTATCTGTAAATAAAATATACAACAATTGCCACTCTGTAATGACAAAGGTTTTTTTGGTTCCTGACAGAAAAGTGCTAATTTGTCTTTCCACATCTGATACAAAAGCCAGGCACTACTCTTTCTAATTTAGCTACATTTCTAGAGGGAAAAGAGGTCATTCACTATTCTAATTCTAATTCTACTGCACCAACGTGCTACTTCTATAATATCGATACAACAGACACAATAATCCACATAACAAACCAAGTGAATACGTCCAAAGTATCTTCAGTGTCTTCAGAAATTCATTGGACTACTGAAAAGACATTGTATTGTGGAAAGTACCATATAATGCACAGTACTGTGTATTTGTTTTGTGCAGTCAAGTAGAGGTGGGCAAACAGCAGTTGCCTGGTCAAACTGACAATTCAGGTTTTCAAGAAAAAGAAAACGTGAAAAATTTCATGTCAGCCCACAATAAGGTTTCATTATTTTTTTTTTAGCCCTTTTTCTTGTCCCTTTCCTAAGTAGTGTAGGCTGGTTGTCAATGAAAAGGAAAGATAATTCAAAACCAGTACTTGTAAAATTGCATTTTGAAACTAAGGGTGTCAGAATTTCCAAAATAAAACTGTTTGTTAACCTGTCAAGAAAAGTTTCAACACTGTTAATGATCATGTTTTCTTTTTATCCTACTGCTAGAATTACCTATTAATTTGTCTTTCAAATATTATTCCCAACCAAAATTTCATTTTCAATGATTTTTTTGTTTAGCCAAAAAATTGCCTAACTATGCAACTAAAACACCATGCTTCAAGTCAGATCTGAACCTCAGTATTTTTCCTCCCACATAGTAAAAAGGAAATTTCTTGCAACAAAAATTACATAATTATACTTAAAGGTGCTCATAGTTTGTTTTAAACAAGTTACCCACCACCTGGAAAAAAAAAATGATAGAACATTGGAATTTGTGTGAGTGAAGTTGAGGAAAAGGATGTTACTGTATCAGACAAAATGGACACAAGTCTTTAATAGTATTCTATCAATCTGCTGGCAGATCAATCAAATCCACACTTTACATTTTCCAGACTAATCCCATTTCACATCTCTTGTAAAGATATTCTTTTATGCCTTTAGATATATTGATAATCCTTGTTTGGTACACTTCTGTCAGCAATATTTTGTGTTGGCAAGGTGGTAGAAGGATGTGACAGGTGATGATATCAATAAGAAAGGCAAAAGCAAGAACTTTTAAAAAGCCAAATTGCCTTTACCCATATCTCTTAGCTAAAGTGATTTGGGATATGGATCTAAACCCACTCCTCATACATATTTTGCAAATCCCTGCACAAATAGGAATATTTGATTATCAGCCACTTATTCATCCTTCAATTTTGATAGCTTGTATGAAATAAAATCCTTTGTCCAGCATAATCACCTTGTTGCAGTTGATTCTACAGATTCCAGTATCTCCACCCTGTCCATCAACAGAGCATTTCATAGTCTGTTTTCTCTTCTCTTCCAATTCTGCAGCAACAGGTATGGCCTAATTCTGGCAGGACGTGAGGGAATACGAAGGTTGCCAACAAACTTCTGGAAGGCTAAAAGGTAATGCAGAGGACACAGAAAGTGAAAAAGCATTGTGTTGATTTAATATTGAAGAGCGATATGTAATCAGAACATGTTGTTCAAATACAGCAATAGGGTGAGGCATTTAAAATTCTTTGCAAAGGTTCTGGGGACAAAAAAAATTTTCAGAATTAAAGCATGAGAATCAGCTATTCTTTCTGCTGAGCTTCTTTTGCTTTAAAAAAAATAATCCAGGAGGGTTTAGTTAGAGAAGATTTTCCATATGATTTATAGGAGCTGAAGAACTCAATACAAGTTGCGCTGAACTGGATTCTTCAATCTGTCAATGCTACTACCAGTGACTATGCAGCACTCCCTCCGTTCTTGGTGCAGTGGACTATGACAATTTATTTCATACATCATTTGATATTCTGAAATGTATAATTGTACATCATACATCCAGTAAATTGCCCTGCACAGCACTGAACATGTGGTCTGATCTTGTATTGTAAGATTGCCCAGCAAGGTAAGTAAAAAAGAACATTTTGGGAAAAACTAGGTAGTCTCACTTCATTGCCCTGCTCATAACAGGGAAAAAGGTTTACAATCTACTTCTCTTTTGTTCTGGTCTCTGAACACTTCTATGCTCAGCGGTCCCCAAAGTTCAGTGAAGCAGTGGTGCTTGTGCTGATTTCATTTGATTCCTTCTACAAGATTACCTTAGCACATCTGGTAAAAATTAGATAAACAGATTAGTTACGGTTCTGTTTTCACTTAATTTCTTGAAGCCTCTGCCCTCGCTTGTCTATTGCAGAGGAAAGGCATAAATTTCTGATAGGAACAGAGGTTCTCATTACTGGCCCCAGTTAGGGATTGCACAGCCAGTGTCAAGTCTAATAAGATTTCAAGAACTCCAGGTCCATAATTTGTGACAATGGTGGCGTGTGCTGATGATGCACCTCAGCTGAGAGCACTGCTTGTCCAGTAAAGAGAGGCTCTCTAATCCCCAGAAATATGTCACACACTTGCAGTTTTAATGAAACTGTAATCAGCCTAACCCCAGCTACATTTCATCTGTATTATGCTATGTAAAATTATTTGGTGGTCTATAAAGCAGGCAAAGGACTTAAAATGCTCAGGCATGAATATCTTCCTGGGTTTTAACTCTTTAATGCTGTCTTTTTTCCCTTTACTATGAAACTCCCGATAGCTACAGTAAGGCTGCTTTAGGAGAGCAGATAGAAACGTAAACATGCTATTTTCTTTGACACCTCGCAGCTGACAGGCTGCACTCGATAGGAACGGGCAGGCATTACTGTCGCCGTGTCTAATGGACAACAGAAACCGTGAAGCAGCGAGTATCCATGTATCTGTGGCCAGGACTGCCACCTGCACAGTGCTGAAGGGGGCTGTTTCACACTTCTGAGGCTGTGCTACCCTCTGCTTAAGGACAGGACACCACTGCTTTTTGGAAATTGAGAAAAATGGCTATCAAGAGTGGCAAGAAAACATCCAGCCTGCCTGGAAGTCAGGTGTTTTTGAACTAGGGTGCAACACTGATGATGAGTGAAGGTGCTACCTTGAGCAAAGCCTTCTGTCACTCCCTTTGCTGGAGACCTTAAGACAGGAGCAGCCAGGAATTCCTGCTGCGTGCAGAGGGCAGCCTGTCTTTCAGGAGAGGCTGCTCCCTCAGAGTACTGTGGGCAGCGCTTTCTGCCCCAATAACTTTTAGGTTTCACTTAAATCTGTCATCCTTGTCTCTTGGGACTTCATCTGACTGAAGTCAGATTCACTTTCTGTTTATGACATTTAACTGCTAGGCTAAATACACACACACACACACACACACCAGTTATGCTCAATTTCCCTAATTTTAAGGTGCAGTTTCTGAGGATACGTATACCAAACATGAGGATGTACTAGGTGTCACAGTTGCTTTCCTCGATTTTCACTTAATAAAGAAAGCTTTGTTTATGATTTCAGCTATGAACTGTCTCTTACCAAATCAGCAATGTCCTCCCTGTATTTGCACAAAGCCTGAAATCACAACCAAGTTCTGCTCACCTCCTGCAGATACCCCTCATGGTGTACCCTGAGAACAAGAAATGTATAGCCAGAACAGAAGAAAATTCATCATCTTCATTGCATTCAAGTTGGAAAAAAAAAGAAAAAAGACTGAGTCTGGAATGCTATATATTAAGGCCAAGGAGGGTGCAGTTGACATGATTTAAAGCCGGGGCTTGATTTACAAAACGTTGGCAACTCAGAGCTTAAATGAAGATGATCAAGAGCTGTCAGGAAAGGGCCAATTCCCTCCAGGAGGAAATCATAGCAGCTTCCAGGCCTACAGTGCTGCCTGGCTGTCACAGCAGACAATTTGGCACGTAGTCCTTACAGAGTGGGAATCCAGAAAAGAGCAAAGGTAAGATTTCTGAGACCCTGTATATTTTTTAGCTGCAAACTGTGGACAGCGAATAAACCTCTACTGAAGGAATGATCTCCATTACAAGAACTTTTCTGGACTTTTTACGTCTGTCTGATCATTTCTGTTCCTGTGCCAAAGCTGATCATGATATTGCCATCTGAAGGTCATATGGCTGTGTCTGAGTTAAATAAATAGCACATTTTCTGCCTTAACATAAACATCTCATCCCTGCCGAGATGAATGTTGCAGTGTCTGTGCTGGGTGCTCAGCTGATCTGCCTGCTTTCCAGGGCAGGAAATGAGAGCAAGGAGAGAGAAAATAACATAATCATTTATTCACCTCCCCATAAGTTTTTTGTCTCAAAATAAATAACGACATTTGACCTTTCTCTGAGACAACATGGAAATTAAGACACATGACAATCTTTCTTGTGCCTTCCCCTTGAGGCAACCACAACCACTTCTCATAACATGTTTTGACTCCCTTTTCCCTAGATAAAAAGCCAGCCATAAAAGCAATAAACCTTTCATCCCAGTTCACGCAGTAGTTAACCCAAACATCTAGCTAATTAGGGTCTTTTTTCCCCCTTTTTCTTCTTCTTCTTCTTGGGCCAGGGGAGAGTTTATAAGCCTTTTACAGGAGGGAGCGTAGAAATCTCTGGGAGAAATGGCTTCTCTGCTCTGAGTGTGTGCGAAGGCACCGATGGGGAAGGAGTAGCCTCCCTGGCTGCCGTGCTCATCGCTCGGCTATGCCTGCACCCAGGGCGCACATCATCACGCTGCGCAAGGCTCTGGCAAGGCGGCAATGAATCCAGCTCAGGAGATGAGGGAGGGCTTTGCTTGCAAAACTGTGAAAGCAAAACATTGGATTTTGGGGGCATAATATTAGGCCCACAGACAGTGCATTAGGTAGCATGTATAGTGTGCAGCCTTCATGTGGTTGTACAGTAGCATTTGTTCTTCCTGGATCCTTTCCAGCTGAGATTTACATCAGATCTCGAAAAAGACGGAGAGTTGTAGCCATTTGCAGGCAACTGCTCAGCTGTATCACAGGCTATATCTTGTTGAAAAGCAGTGAAAATCAGAGTGTTAGACTGTACCAGTTCAGTCTGTTGACAGCTGAGGAAAGGATCCTTCCATTTTACAAAGAGACTGCTAATTAAAGCAAAGCAGTAAGAGAGCAAAAGGATGTATTCCGAGTGCCACTGTACTGGAGATGTTATGATTTGAAAAATGCAAACTGTCTGGGAGCAAAAAGAACCCTAGAAAACTGACAGAGTATAATCTGAGGGGGAAAAAAATCTGCTTTGGTAGATAAGACGCCGAGAATCTTCTAAGATAGAAAAGATAAGATTTTAAGATAAACAGCCCTGCTCCCTGCTCTCTGTACTGGTTCAGCCTGTTGGATGGCGTTCTGTCTCCCTCACCTCTGAGTTCTCAGCGTAGCATTGTGTGGAAGTCTGCAATTTGATGTGCTGACCACTGACTCACAAGCACATGGTATTGGTTTGTTTGTGTTTGTTGCCTCGCTTGCTTCACGAGCCCTTGATGTAAATCCGATAATCCACAGTTACGGGGAAAATAATGTTAATGCAAAAGACAGATTCTGCCAGTATGTGCCAAAGCTGCTGGAGAGCAAGCCCTGCGCTTATTGGGTATAGGTGCTAACAAATCATACCGTACTGGTGTCCTTTTCCCCAGCACATACCATTGGGGCAGCTGTGTGGCATCTGTAATTCCAATTCAGCGCAGGTCTACCAGAGAAGAGTTTGACCAATTGTGTACATATTCATTCAAAGAATAGCATTCCCTAAAACTGTCTATGGAAACTATTTTAATCACCCTATCAAGTTAATACTACTAGGAATTCATTTAAAGAAAGGAAATACCATGTACAAAATATATTGAGTGAAGTTTTCTGGCTTGTGTTTTTCAGCAAGTAAATTCTGGCCTTCAAAGTCTGTGACTCCATGACGATGGAACGATTCTCCTTCATGACAGCACACACGTGTTCTTAAAATCATCACAAATGCCTGGCTTTTATACTTACAATTTCCTGAGAACTTGTTGTTCAGTAGTAGAATATCTGCAGATAACCTTAAAGTGAATAAAACTCAATTTTACTTTAGGGCTTATCAGATAGTCTTTTAAGGAACTTTCTGCTTCTCATCATGCACAGCTTCCACTCATGGGATGTTGCAGGCTTCACAACAGGGCTTTGGAATTTTTAAAAAATAAAATACGCAAACAACAAGTCCTGGCATTTCTTCCTTAATGAAATATTGCCCATAAATCTAAAGCTGTGGTACTTCCAACTCCACAGCAGAGAGCTGAACTACCGGACTATTTATTTTTGGGATAAAGGTTCTGACCCCTTGAAGTTCTGGGATTTTCAAGGGATGTGAAATTTTACCACACTCTGTAGAAGCTGAGAGTGGTTGATGACTTTCAGAAAGTATTTTGCTGTCTGAAATGTTGAGCTTGAAGAAAAAAGCAAAATGTGGCTGTGCTGAAGAGCTGAAGACAAGACGGTAGAGTGGGTTTCTTACATGCTGAGTTTCATTTGGAAGCTTGAGTTAACTCTGGCTTGGTTAACTTTGTTAACTTCCTATGTCTTACCTGTGTGTGGTCTCTCAGTTATCTAGTAATCTACCACATTGTTGCAGCCTTTCTTCTTTGAAATAGCATCCTCTTCAGCCCACTATTAAAAACTTCAAATGGGGTAAGAAATCACTTTTGCTTGTTTTGCAGAGTTATGGTTTTCATGAGTAGATATTGAATCCTTCAATCCAACAGTTTTCTTGGAGAATTCTTGTCGAGATGGAAATTCAGGTTCAGATGTTTCTTGAGAAATATGACAACTGCCCCAAAATAGAACAGCATGATCATGACAGCAAGGTGAGATGATAACTGACTGTCACTGCGGGGCATATCAGTTCTTCATATACAACCACCATATAGGAAAATTATTAAAGTCAGGCATCCTTTAAAATAAATTTTGGAAGACTGAAATGGCAGCAGCAACACACCATACAGAGTTACTCAGTGACTGGCCTTTCCACTGCTCCTGCGCAAACTTGAGAGCCGCCATATACTCACAACAGCTAGGTCACTGGAAATGGCTTTGACCTTTGGGATGCACAGACTTCTCTAATAAAAAATTTACAACAACCTTAAGCACTGAAGCACTATCTGGCACTCTGCCATTTTATTTTCGTTGTGAATTTCTTCTGTGCTGATACTAGCTAGACATTTTTCTGGAGAGAATAGCAAGTTCGTTGTTGCACATTTCACTCCTGTACAGGATGTCACATGTTCCAGCAATTTTGCTCAGACCATTTTTCATTCCTCTTTCCTACACAAATGAAAGAGCAGGGTTTTCCCCCCAATTATAAGAAATGTTCAAGACAGTCCCTTGGCGGCATGTGGATCTCTCACCCCCCCCTTCCACCCCATCACAATAAGAATGAAATGCCAGGATAGATGGCAGAACATGAATCAGGAAAAGCTGCAGGGAGGCAGAGCAGGTTTTGCTATGCTATTGCAAACCACTGAAGAACAAGCTGAGTCCCTGTTCCATCTATTCATCTACCTGGAGAATGCATATCTTGCCAAGCCAACTGCATAAAGCTAATCAGCTCTGAAACTAGGCAGTAAAATATTTGAAGCTTCACATATATTCATGAGACTATGATCAGGGAGGGCACCTATTTTGCTGAAGCCCCCTTTTCCTATCTGTTTATGCTCCATTAACAACCTATGCTCTTTCCTTCCAAAATCCTTTCATTTTCTTGAAATGTCCAGCCTGGGACAAATCCATTAAAAAAAAAAAAATCTTAATTGTGAATTTCATCATTTTTATGGCTAGATTGGTGCTTGTTGATGGAAATGCTGAAATTTCTCTCTGGAGTAAAGGCCTGAATTCTGGCAAGTATAACATTTTTGTCTGTTAGCACTGACAAGGCTGAACTTGGCAGTCTTGCAGAGCTCAAACTCAACACGTGAGCATATTCTGGCATGTATGGAGGTGAGAGACTGAACGTTTGCAGGCTAAATTTCCTGTTTTAACTGCGAAAAGAGGGAAGGGAAGGGGAGGGGAGGGGAGGGAAGGGAAGATTCATTCACATTCATATGGCATAGCACTTGCCCCAGGACCCATGCAGTGCTGCTTTGGCCCTGGGACAGTGTGGATAATCAAAGGACTAGGTTCCTGAAACAAAACAGAGAGACACAAAATGACAGTGAAGACAGCACCAGAATTGGCCAAAAGTGTTGAATCTGACTCTACTGGTTGGTCATCCAAAATTAATGTGACTGGGAATGGTAGGGCATAGTTGGGGTTTGAGTGTTTCCAGAGTCATTGGGGGAGGCTGTGTGTCTGAGGCTGATGGGAAAAAAGGTGACCTGGGTGGCTGCTATGTTACAGATGCCACCCAGCACACTGGGTTTTGGCTGCTTTTGCATCTGTTTCTGCTGTCTGGCCTCTCTCCTTTCCTCTCATATAAAATTAAGAGTATGCTGTAGCTACCACCTTCTGCATATTAACAGGTAAAATCTGACAAGGAGCACAGATTCTTACCATGTCAGAGGGTTGTGTTGTAATTTTGTGGTCAAAAGCCACGGACGTCTATACCAGAGTGTAGCTAAATCAGAAACGCATGTGATGTCTTTAAATACTCTGTTTCCCTTGATCTTGTTTGTCACATCTCACCGTATCTAAATACAACTTTGTTTTTTCACCTTTTCCACAGAATCTTGTTTATTAAAGGATGAATTGAAATGTTTTTAAGAACAGAAGAACTTAAGAAATCTCTGCTGGAGCTGGTCCGCATATGTCTAGCACAATATTCTGTCTCTGGCAGTGACAATAGGAGCTGTTGTTGAGGAGACTGTAGGAGACTGGTTGCTTCCTGCAGTCCGCTGCTTGACACTCCTTCAGCATCCATGTCTGCTGTGTCAAGGATGATATGCCCCTGCCTCATCCTTTTAACATCCATGCTTGAAGGCACCTGTTTGAATGTGCTGGTCCTGCCTGCCTCCCTCAGCTCCCTGTGGCAGACCGCACTCTCCAGAGGTTCACTACCCACAGTGGGAAGAGGTATTGCTCTTACTTCTCTCAGCTCCCTTGTGCTGTGGGAGCTCCTACCAGGTTTTGCATTGTGGGGCTCATCCACCACCTCCACAGTTTCAAAACATTTGTCATATCCTCTCTCATCTCTCTCTTCTCCAAACCTGAAAAATTCCAGTCTACCTTTGGAAAAAAACAACAACAAAACCCAAACAAAAAGAAAAATTCAAACCCCAAACTCAACCCAAGCTCCCTGAGAAAAAACAGGAACAAGAGTCTTTTACGCCTGTTCTAAGCAGCACTTATCTCACAGTGGTTTTACAAATGTGCAATTTCCTTGATTTCATATAACAACTGCTGTTCTTTTCTTGTCTAAAAGACAGAAAATTCAGAGCTATTATTTTCACTAAGATAATTAACTAAATAGTTATATCTGTAATTCAGCAGCAATTTTAATATCTTCTAGAAATATACAGTATCTCTTTGGGTATTCTCTTCATTTCATCCTAAAAAGTTAATAGTGTCATGTTACATTAGGAAAAATATGGTGCAATTATTGACAAAGATTTCATAAGAGAGGATGATAACAATAACACCTGGGGGAAATCTCTGTTTCTCTAAGCAGAGACATAAGACAATAAAATCAATGTGATATTCATTGGAACAAAATAGAAGAATTTTTCACAACAGAGTCTGATCTTCATCAGAGTTTTCCTCCCTTTGTTTAAGATGGAAGTATGCTTAGGGGAAAAGCTGGATAAGATACTGGCTCTGGCCAAAATATGTGTAAAAAAAGACTTCTAATCAGCTACAGATTTTCTACTTCAATCCCTGGAGCTGAGTGGGGGATTATAGATTGAGCCTGTTGTGTCCCTATAGCTTCATGAAGAAGAATCTTTCCCCGTAGTCTCAGTGTAGCTTTCCAACACAGATATGTTTGAGTTATGTGTGGGAAGGGTGGAAGTACAAACGCTTTTGGAGCTCTTAACAAATGTTAGGGGGAGAGTTACCATTTGGACTGATTCAGCATTTAATGTCTTCACAGTTAAGTAATCCTCAGAAAAGCTTGCAAAGGAGGGAGTTAAGTTTTGCAATATTCACTTTACAGATGGAGAAACTCAGTACATAGGTAATCAAGGAAATTACTGCAGAGTAAACTTGGCTCTGGATTACACCATGCCTTACTACTTGATAACTTCTGGACATCAGGCAAAAAATTTGAAGATACTTAGCTGCACAATTCATTAGGAACCTCAGTCTCACTTCATCAAATGGCTTTTTCTGTTTTACAGACACTTTCCAATTTGTAATTTCAGTAAGAGCTAGGCAGGCAGCTCTTTTTAAAATTTTAACACAGCTTGCTTATGCACCATTGTACATATTACTGGTTTCTCTTCTGCATATTTAGCAACAAAATTCATTCATGTCCAGTGTATGGCTTGTCAGAGGACTGAGAAATTTGTGGCAGAGGCAGGAGTAGAATACAGAATTTAGTGTCTAGTCCATCCTTCATGCAATTACCTACTGCATGTATTACACCTATGTTAAGTTGTATTCGTATTATTAATCACCAATTTAAAATACAATAGGTGAAGGAAAGTGTGATGAATGTTTATGGCATATGACAGGTTATCTTTTAACTTACTCTCTTGCAAAACAGTAGAGCAGTTGTATTTCTCATTTCATTCTTTGTGTTAGTCATTAATTGAACAGACCACTAAATAACAAGTCGGGGACATTAATGGTTTCAATGTTAACTGCCTTTTCCAGAAAGCAAGCGTATTCCTGCTCTTTTTTCCTGTGTTTTGCACATATAAAAACTATTTTTCTTAACTACTCTTCAGTCGAGGGAGTCTCATTTTGCATTTTTCAGAGATGTAATGCTTTAAAAATTACCCTTTTAAGTGGGCTCCTGCCCATTGGCCCATTTGGAACCATTTGAGGCAATGGATTATTTGCTGCTATAGATTAATGTTTGTGGTTGCTCCCCCCCACCCCCTTTTCCCAACAGCTACTCAAGACAGTAGCTAAATAGTTATTAACTATTCATGAGTTACTTGTATGACCTACTTCTAATCTTTATGTCTTGTATCAGGCACAGCTTCAACGCAGAGAGGCAAGGGGCTGTAGTGAGCAGTCCAGCTCCAGTGCTAATTACAATGTCGCTTGTAGTTGATTTCATGTTTTTATTTCAAGCCCGCCTTGCCATCATACCTAATTGAAAGAGGCATGTGTTAGGCCACAGGTTTCAAAGATGGACATTAAATACAGGAGAGTTCAAACCCAAGCCAAAATGATTAATTAACAGCTCAAAGAGAAAGGGAAACAGGAGAGAAAAGGTGCTTACTGGAAGAATTCAGGAGCCAGACACTAACACAGTCTGGAGCTATTAGAGTAATAACTCAACAGCATTGTCATTGTGAAATTATTTTTATCTATCTGATTAATTTATTTTCTCTCCAACTTGGAATCATGTTGGGAATTATCAATCTTCAGTTCACTCATTTTCCCTTTGAAAGCTGCCATTCTTTCTGTGTAGGGGTGGATTAGAAATAATCAAACAAGAGCAAGATCTGAACTTCTGACCTTTTGATGGTTGCACGCCAGTCAGGCTTTTCTGCTTCCACTTTCTCCCTCAGACTAGTTGGCAATTTTTTTTTTATTTAACCAGTCTTTCAACAGATGAGCTTGCAGAAGAAAAATGTTGCCATAATGACATTTTAAAAATACCACTGGCAATTGCTGATATGACAGTACCTCTTTTCCTTCTCCTTCCCAGATGGGCAGAAGCTTGCCACTTTTTTTTGCCTAAAAGTTTCCTACCACATGATGCTGACACACATCACTGTTTTTTTTTTTTGCTAAGAACATGCTGAGTCTGTTCTTTTTAACCCTTTCCCATTCTGAAATAAAAATAAAAGCAAATGACAATCTGCAGTTGTTGCTCTTCCTATAATATATGGCTTGCTCAGATTTTCCCATTACACGAGTTTATGTCCAAGGATGCTGGCACTGAAGTAGTGAATGTCCCTGCATCTGTAGCAATGCTGATTTTCCCTCCCAAAATACTCTAATCCACCATGCCGACTGATGAGGTCAGTCTTGTATGTGGTGGAAAAAGCAATGTTTCAAATGCTTTATGGTGAGGAAGGAAATGAAAAAAGATATTCCACTTTCGCTACAAGTGACCCAATAACTAAGTTATTGCCCAAGCCGTAAACTCTTTTTCCGTAGCAGCCATTTTCAGAAAGCATGAGCACTGCTCGGTGTGGCACCACACTGCAGGAGTAGATCCGATGCCATGGGTCTTCTCGTAGAAGAACTCACCCAGTGGTTTGGCTACCTAATACCTGTCAGGAGGAAGTAATTCAGACGCATCCCTTTCTAGGGTTTCCTGTTGGCTTCCCTAGCCTGTAAGCTTTCATGTGTACTTATCTTCTCCAAAAGCTTTCTAGAGAGACCTAGAGGCTTTAAATCACCATGATGGGGTCAGGTGCTTCACTTTTATGATACTTGACAACTAGCTAAGCATTGCAGATTTTTGTTTATGTGGCTTGGGTTCCTAAGTGCTGTTATCACAACAAAATTATTGTATGTCTTTAGGCAGCTAAATGTTGCTTCAATTTTAGTGATGTCATGAGCATTCTTCTTTATAAAATACCAGGCTTCTTTTGTATCACTTCACATTTTCTGTAATTTGGGCTCCTGTAGGGCATCTCAAATGGGGTTCCTGATAATTGAGTTAAGTCCTAAAACTAGCCACCAGCAGTTATTAATGGAAAACCTGAGCAATGAACTTCAGGCATTTAATGGAGAGCATTTGGTAAATTAGTTGCCTGTTGGATTCACTGTTACTTTAAACACAAATGTGAATGAAGAAATTGAGTGTTAAACTGACTGAGCTAGAAAGCTGGCCACTTAGGGATTGTGTGAGGTTACTTCTGTCTCCCGCTATGGGTAATCTGTACTTGAAGCTGTGTCAAAGAGGAGTCTAAGGGGGGATTTCAAAGGAAGAAAACATCACTCAGCAGATACTGATTAGAGATAGTGACTAATTTGTCAATACATTTTCCAGTTTTCTTCTTTAGAAACTGTCAATAAAGAAAAGGCAAAATTCTTCTATTGATTTGTTCAAAATGCCTTGGTGTTTCCTCAGAGATTCCCTTTTGGTCTGTATTTCTTTCACGCTAAGCTTATCATTCACTTCCTATCATCTAAAAACTATGATGCGTTGTTAGTCTTAGCCACACAGAACTGTTTCTGTCTTGTGTCAGATATTTCATGGGCATAACATCTGACACAGGAATCCTGAAAACAGAACAAAACGTACTCTATTTTCTCCAGTTCCATTCTTAAAGGTCAGGGATAAGGGAAGAGGCATTATTATGTGTATATCCCATGGTTTAGTTTTAAAGTTTATGTAGCTACAAACAACAACAATAGACATTCGTTGTGCAAACATGAAAAAAATCAAATGAGCTGTCTGGCCAAGTTTAATTAAGTCCCCAATTTGAATAGTGCTTTCGAAAAATACATGAGGTTAGCACTCCTTTTTTGCAGATACTAAGCTTGTTTACTAGACTTGCTGTGGAAAGTGGGTAAAAAAAAAAAACCCTATGTGGATGAATGTGAAGCAAATGCATTAAAATAACTGGAACAGCTCTCTGTGGAAAATGCATTGCTCAGCAATAAGGATAATTCATTAATATTTCCAAGCTAGGAAGAGTTGGAGAAGAACCCACTTGGAAGAAAACCAAGCCAGAATACGCCCAATTACTGGGCCTTAAATGCTTCCAAGATTTTTTAAAAGGTTGCACTGGTTCATGCCAACAAGTGTTCCCTTTTGGCATGCCAGCCCTTCCCAGGCATACCAGCAGCGCGTGTGCAACAGCCTAACCTCATCGGCGGAGGGCACCAGTCCAGCCTCCTCCTGGCAGCTCTGCTCCCCAATTATCTTCACTATTTATTATTCGCCAAAGAGATAGCTTGCATAGGGGCTTCAGTAATGTTCATGCAGCTATTTGAATTGACTTTGAAATAAAGTTGTCAGGTAAGTTACAGGGGAAAGAGAGGGATTAAGGACAATGAAATCATACTGTTTCATAAACACATTGTCATTACCTTTAACTTAGTGCCTTAAATTGTGGCAATATGTCATAGTGAGACATAGTGTTCCTATTACAGCATGTACAGCATGTAGTAGGAATTTGATATCCAAACCAGACACATGAAAGTTGGCTTGAAACATCACTGTCTTAAAATGTATAGCATTCTTTGTACAGTGAGATGAATCTAACTTTAACGTGAGCAACAGTGCCACGGAGAGACACCAACTCTGGCTGATAAACATGAACCTGGTTTTATCACCAAAGACATTTGCACAGACAGGTTAGAGTCAGAATCACCAGTAATACTGTCAATATTTACAGGCCAAATTCTCAAACAATGTTGTCAGAGATGTGCCAATTGCCCTTAACTGAGGTGGTGGCTGTCCGTTCTTCCTCCACTGGTTTACTCTTATGTAAACTATCTCCACCCAAGTCAATGGTGTGAATGTATGAAAAAGAGTAAGAAATGGTCCTTTAACTGCACAGTTACTTTGATGTATTTGAGTATTTAATCTTTCTATCTCCCATCGCCATAAACATAGCCTCTAAGCTCAAGCTATTTGACAAGGTCCTTTAAAGGGCCAACAGTTTTAGGCAGGTCTCATTTATTACCATCGTTTCAAGTAGCATTTTAATGCTGTTAAAATCAAAACTTCTCTCTTTCTTTTTAGTGTCTCACTTTTTAAGCAGACAAGTCTCCCTTACAGTGATATTTACAATGGACACCTTGCTGCCACCACACATTTCATATATCAAATATTTCACTTAGTATCTCAAGCCACCTAATCCTTCCCTTTTGTCTTTCTCTTTATCATCAATAATACTGCAAGATGTGAAATGCCAGTGTCCTCTGTCATCTCTTTTTGTCCATTGCATTTAAACACAAGGGCTTTCCAACACAAGCCCCTTTAGACCATTAAAAGCTCCTTTGTTATCTTTATGTAATGGAAACTATATCAATTTGCATTTCACTTCAACTAAACATATAATTATAAGCAAATAACTTATACGAACTGCAATTGTAAATTGAAAAATTTCCATCTGAATGTACACACTTATTTTAGGCAAATTTTAGAAAGACAGGGTCATTAGCATGGTCAGAATTAAATTCATGTTCAAATTTGAATGAATATTCATGGAAAAGTTTCCAGTGCTCTGTCCAGTATAACACATAACAGAGTTAAATTTCTTACAACTATTTCCCCAGAGAGTATGATGACGCAAATGCTTTTGGAAAAATTAGAACAAATGGACTAAAATTTCTGTTTACCTCTGAGCCGGTCCCTGCCAAGGAGCCTCTGTGGCAGAGTCCCTTGTTCCTGCTCCCTGTGGCCAATGTTCTCCCACATCAAATCCTCGTTTGGTCAAGGATTGGCAAGGGAAAGGTGTAAACTTGTGTAGACTGTCTCAGCTCCCTTAGGTAAATTTTGCATTTTTCTCCTGGAATCAGAAGATAATTCAGGTTGGAAGGACACTCAGCAGTCCAGTGTCCTGCCCAGGTAGGGTCAGCTGTGAGGTCAGACCAGCTTGTTCATGGCCTTATTGAGGGACGACTACAAAATCTCTGAGGATGGAGATAGGCTACCTCTCTGGTAAGCCTCTTCCACCCTTACATGTCTGCACAGTGATTTTTTCCCTTGTATCCAGTACAAACCTCTGCTATTTCAGGTCATGCCCATGTCTCTCCCTCTCTTGCCATGCACCTCTATAAAGAGCCTGTCAAGTAATGCCATATACCATGCAATTCTATGTAAAACTGAATACATTTTAATAGCAGAAAATTCTGTCGGGATAGAGAATTATAAGTTGCATTCTTATGTGACTGACTTATGGTCAGACTTTGGAAAACAAGGAGACAGGGAAAGGCTGATGGCTTAATAACTAACTGAAGATGGTTTCCCAGGGGAAAGAGAAGGCTAAGGGAGTAAATTTATATAAGATATATTTGCGGAAGTAGGAAATCTCAAACAAAAGGAGGATGCTTTTCTTACGCTACATGCAGGCTAGTGAGGCCATCAGTAGATTACTATCTCTACTTCTGCTGTGCACTAGAATAATTTTAAAAGAGTTGATAAGCTGGAGAGGGTTTGGAAAAGAAAATTGAATGATTCAAATATTGGAAATCTACTTCAAAATTAATTAATAAACCAAATCTATGTATCAGAATAAGCAGAAACGTTATGGTTTGATTATGATTTATAAGCATGTTCATAAAGATAAGATATTAAGGTAAACAATCATTAAAGGGGTAAAATGAAATAAATTATCTGGAAATTGGACATTGCCACATTTTCAGAGGTTTTGTTCTAAATTCTGGGGTGATATTTTTGATATATCAGTGCAAAGATCTGAATTCCATTCTAAAAATAAATCTCATTAAGACTATGTTGAAAAATAAATGTATACATTATTCTACACATTCAATTTAGATATAGTTTCTGATGCAATATGTTCTTTCTACTATCAGCGTTTTGCCTTGCTCAGAAGTGACTCCTAATCATCTCAGTTTTCATTTCTTGTCCTGGGAGCTCTTGTTCCTTCTTTTTCTTTCTTTTTGGCAGAGGAAATACACTGCAAGGTCAGACCACAGCTTATCCTGACTTGTAATAACCTCAGCAAAGGAGCTGTGATTGGACAGACCCGCAGCCGTAATCAGTTTGGAGATGGCACTCATGAGCATGGAAACTCCTTTGCTTGGAGGCATGGTTTCACAAGTGATGAGTTCTATCCACATAGGAAATTTAAGCAGTATAAGCCTCTGCAATGTGTCTCCTAAGCAGCAAAGGCTACAACGGACATAAAAGATCTGTCCTACTTTGATTTCTCAGAGAGTGTCAAATGCAGCCCAAAGTCACAGGTACTGTTCCTCCAGGGTGCATAGATTCCTAACGCTCTTTGATTTCAATGAGACAAAAGCAACAAAATATTGCAGAAGGTCTAACCCCAGCCCTTTTAAAGATAACAAATGGCTGAAGTTCAGGATTTCTGAGGGTGCTGCATAAAGGTTAGGTATTTAACAATCCTACAAACTTCCTGAAGAATTAATGGGGACAGGTCAGTACCACTGGAAGGTGCTTCAACCCAACTCTATGACCAATGTCTCAGATAGGGTGAAGAACTTGCCTTCTGGAAGGCCTGCATTCTCTGCAGAAGGAGCTTGGAAAAATAGTTTGGACCAAACATGTAGCACTAACAGACATCTGTCTCAGGCTGAGCCATATTCCACTGTGAAACAGCAAGTGAAAAAGTGGTGTAAGAGCAAGATCTCTTGCAAGATCAAGCAATGATTTATTGTCATAGAGAAATTCTCTTTAATGAATTACAGGTTTATCCTTACAGAGTATAGTACATCCCCAAAGGTGGTCAGAAAATTTAGAATGGGCTTTAACAGGAAGCATCTCTACCTTATCTTCACCTTTTGCTCTAGGTGCAAGGAACATTTCTGCACCTCCTGTAACACAGGAAACAGCCAGACATATACAATAAAAAATATATATACATATATGTGTACATGTACACGTACGCACATGTGTATGCACATATATACGTATCTTCCAATAAAGCATTCCATTCCGCTGATGACATTTTGTATGACTGGATAATGCATAGACATTAGGTGATACATATGAACTAAAAACCGCAGAGAATTGAATAGAAATATATCCATTAACACTTAATTTCAGAGGAAACTCATTTCAGGTTTCAAGTCTGTGACTCAGACTGCATTTATAGGAAAGGACTGTAATGGCCACAAGCTTTCAAAAGAACTCAAACTCATTTTCACAATACTGGGTGATGATTCACAGATTTCTAACAAAATCAGGCAAATGCAGTGGTTTTAGATGGAGTTCTGCTTTGAGAATTTGAAGCGAAACTCGAAGATCAGCTGTAAACGAAATGTTGCTATAGTCTCTTTCAACCAAGAGGTGAGGTTTTAAGCAGGTCTGGCACTGGACGAAAGCAATTCCACCTTGTAGAGGACGGTATTGTTCACTTGTGGCCATTGACAAGAATTACATTCTCACAATGGTTAGATTTAGTACCTAGAGTCATAAAATTTCAGAAATGTTCCTAGACACTAGAAGACATAGCAACAGCAGTATTTCTACTGCCATAACTATGCCTATGAATCCATAATCATTTAAGTTGTATTAAATAAGGGCAGGTTGAGTAGTATTTATTAAGAGTAGTATTTATTAAGCTCTTGAACTATGTTAGTTATGAAACATATTTCTGGAGCTGATGAATTTGATTAAATACAACAACAAAAAAACCTTGAAAAAGTTTAATAACACCAGAACCAAAGAAAAACAATGAAATTCAGCTCTTTTGTCGCTAATGAATAGTCTGTTCCTTCCTCCCTCTCAGCTGAAGAATGGATTTCAGTAACTGGAACCAGAGTGTCTTATTTCAATCCTGAACTAGCTTGATCTGCAGGTCTCAGAGCAAAAGAAGAAAACTATATGCCAGGTGTAATTTTGGTATTATTCTATAAAGCAAAAGGTTGAATATAAGTGGGAGTAAAACTGATGCTCTAATGAGCAGGAATAAAACTCATGTCCTCCAGTGTCATATTTGCAGATGATAATATGATCCAGGTGCTTCTATATTCATAGGTGTTACTAATTAGAGCCAAAAAAAGACAGTATATGTTTGCAGTCTTTGCTCACAGTCCCAAGAACTTTTCTAGTTTAAAACTGTTAACTGTTTACCTTGATATTCATGTAGTATTTTGCATATAGCTACAAAAAACATCACTGCTACCTTTCCAATCTAAGTGCATAGGCACGATGCAGAAGACATTTTGAATTCATTAAGATCAGTGGCAGAGGTGGCTATAAAGAAAATATGCTTACATACCTGCTGGAGAAATATCACACATATATACGGATATGTGTAGGTGTATATAAATATATATACATGAGGAAAAACTGACATCTTAAGTCAATGATTTTGTTTTGCCATTAATTTTAATATTTATGAGTTTATGTGATATATTCTGCAATGACACACATTATTTACCCCAGACTACATGCTGAAGTCCTTAATTACCTAATCTACTACAGATAACAATTGACATGATGCCTAAAATAAAAAAAAAAATTAAGTTCTAACTAAAATTAATTAAGCAAACCTCTAGTGAATGAAAAGCCGGGGCCATGACTTATCTCTAGCAAAACGGGAATCATAAAAATACATTTTCACGTATGATGTTACACCCATACTGATTTAGCATGCTTCCTGGATCCACCACACACGTATTCACACGTACTGAATATCGGCACATAACCTCCCCATGCCTGTGTAAATGTGTAACTTGAACCCACTGAATGGGTAAGCACAATGGCGTTTATTGAATTGTTTCAAGTTTCCTATCAAGGCTTTGTTTCTCCCCCTCCTATCTGAGTGTTCAGATTTCTAGAAGTGGTTCTTTGATGTGTGCTCATAAACACGGAGGGATTTCCCCTCCCTTCTCCTTCCTTTCAATTCCCTCTTTGTGCTTGGAACAGTAATTCAACAACTAGCCTTTGTCCGTGTTGTATTTACAGCTACGCTCCCCTCAAAGATGGACTTATTTATTTATTTATTTCAGCTGGGAGGGGACGAGATCCACGTAGGAGAAATGTTTTTGGCATCCTTGCAGGCACCGCTCGGAGGAGAGCAGCCCCTCCCATGGGGGATACTTTTCTGTCACTTTTACTGTTTCCAAGCAGCTGATGCATCACGATAGTTATTTTCAATTTGCCAGCGTGCCTTTAAAAATGAGACTATAGCATTTATAGCAAAAAAGGGTCCTCTCTCTTTTATTTTAATATTACTTATTCCTAAACAGGTTTGACAAGTCAGTTAAAAATTACTTTCATGCCCCTGTATATGTGCAAAATGTTCTCTAGCAGTGGGAAACCTCTCTCCTCTGTTGCTGAAAGTTCCTATAAAGGTTATAACCAAATCACACCTCTCCTCCCAAAAACAAAGGTTCTGCCCTCCTCCCCCCACCCAAATCTTAGTGGAAAAGACCTTAACAGGCCTCACATATGGCCTTCTTTCTCAGCCACTGTATTGGCTTCAAGGAAGATTTGTGACACTTCATGTGTCTCTTTTGTGGAGAAAAGTGTAGTGTTTTTACTGTTTTGTTACCATGAAGGTTTGAACGATATGCTTCCTTATGTGTTTTCGCTCCTTCGACATGCAATACTCCAGCTGGCATGAAGTCTATGCTTTTTTTTGATTTAAAGCTCTTACAGCATCTGCCCTTAGAAACATTTGTTACTCTGAAGTGATTACAATCCCACAGCATCTCCTGCTCTGTAAAAATACTGTAGCTATTGACATGATGGACTGAATAGTTATCCTTTAGTGAGATCTACCGCGTCTTCTCTCTTCTGAAGAAATCACACCTTCTGTGAGCAGTGGTGAAGATTTCTAACTAAATATAAATGACGAAGCTCTATGATGAACATCATCGTTATTAGTAGACATTATTCCAAACCCTTATGTTATTTTTTTTTAAGAATGACATATCATCAGTGTAATGCATGACTAAATGTATCCAACTTAACTACCATATAATTGGTTCTCCTCTTACACTATTTTTACACTGATATATTGTCAGGGTTATAGCTAACTCACAAATATGTAAGAGGGTCAGGGCCGTGGTCTTTTGCCTAAAGCAAAACAAAACAATGTTTCTTTGAGAACACTTGTCCTCATCCCTTGCTGCTCTCATTCTCCATATAACCTAAAGAAGTAACATCATTAGGGTAAATAATGTAAACAGTTCAGATCATGGATGCCAAATTCACCATTTAGTGTTTCATGTCATTCTATTTTCACTGTCAAATTTCCACACCAAAAAATAAAGACACTATAGACAACATGATATCCAATACCTCAGTTCAGGCTATTCCTAAAGGAACCTATTTTTCCAGAGGTAGGATGTCAGAGACTTTTGGAAAAAAAAAACCCAAATAAACAAAAAAACAAACAGAAATGTATAGACACCATACACTGCTGTCCTAGTATATAATTACTTTCAGATCAAATAGACAGGTTTGGGGGATATTTTTCCTGTCTTTCTTTCTATGGGATGGACTTGCTGGGATACTCAAAGGCTTCCTCTCTCCCTTAGCAGCTTCCAGCCCAGGTCCAGCTGATCTGTGCTGCCCTGTGATTGTTCCCAGCTCTGCTTTGCACTGCTCTTCTGGATGAGCAACAGCTTAAAATACTCTTTTTCTTTTTCTCCGTAATTGATTTGTTTGATTTCTCCCTCCTTTCCCCCTGCTTGTTGGTGAATATTTTTAAGGAGACAATAATGTCATATATGTGTGTATGTAGTTTTGTACATGGATAAAAAAATACTGAATGTATAAAATATTCAGCATATATAGGACTTGCAATGCATAAAGACCATTACTTGTCCACGGAAAGAAAGCCTGCCCTTACTTTTTTTGAAGGCATACAAAAAATGAACAATGTTTAAACATAAAGAAAAAAAGCTAATTTTTCTACTTTGAAGATACTCTGCCCTCTGTGTTCAGGTATAATCTACTTTGTAAATTCACCAGTTTTGTTAGAAAAAGAGTTGGCTGGCCTCTCTTCAAAATTATCTGTCATGACAGGGTGCTATCTATACTATCTGCAGTATGTCTAGCTTTGTGCTGCTTGCCTTCACAAGTGACTGCAACAGTGCACACTGAAACTAAAGTGGGGTCTGGCATTACATTTGCACCTAAAAGCCGAGGCAATGAAATAGAGAAGTCTATCCAAGCGTATTACATGCATGCCATTGTCTGCCACGCAGCCAGCCAGCTGTGGGGCTCTCTTTTTTATTACTACTACTACTACTATTATTATTATTACTATTATTACAGCCCTGTTTTCCTTCACAGATGCTATCATGCATTTACTTTTCCTGCAGCAGGAGCACGGATACCGAGGAGTGAGAGGATGTACAAGCATGGGAACACCCAGCAAGGCAAACCGGAGCCAAGGAGAGGGAGCCTGCTCTTCGCGTCGTTTCCTGAGACTAATCTTGGTGCTCTGGAAATGACATGAATAGCTAATGCTCACCATGAAGGCTGAAAGGCGTGCGGCTCTCGTCTGACTGCCTCCTGCTCCCATCATCAGAGGGGGCTCTGGGAGCGAAAGGTCAGGGGGATAATCCTGCACCTGCAGCCCACAGAGGGCCGGGCGCGCAGTTCCCGACCAGCCCTGCTGTAATTGATGCTAATTGTTACGGAGCCAAGGCGCCCTTCCATGGAGGAGCAGGTGGGAGCCTTTGTTGCGCTTGGCACCATTATACTAATAACAAGCTTATGATTCTCTGCACAGGCTTAGGAGTACAAAGGCACAGGCAATACTTTGGGGAGCCCCTTAAAAGGTTTACTGGGAGTCTCCTAACATGATGAAGTAAAAGTCCCCGAGAGCGAAAGGGCAAAACAAACTGAAGAATAAAAAGGGCAGTACCTGCTGGCCGGCAAAGCCCTGAACAAACCTGGGGGATGTGACTTTGGGAGCTTTAAGCTGCACCTGACAGCTTCTGTGGAGACAGAGATTTTGCACCCTGTCATCTGTGAGAAGAGCCAGGTGTAAGAAGCTACTTCAGGGACCTAGAGAGCTCCCAGGGGAATTTTCTCTGGAGCTGCCCATCTGTTTGCAAGTTTTGATGTGAAAGGATAGGCTCAGAAAGGGCACTGAAAAATGAGAGGAAGAAGAAAGGAAAAAAGTCCAGCTGCTGATATGATATTGGGTTATGGTCAGACAAAAAGCCAGTAATTGCTAATACTAAAACGATGTGTTTTTTTTTTTCTTTTTCCCTTCCTCTATGCTTAAAGGGATTGTTCCTCCCAGCCCCTGCAGACCACCAGACACGCAGCTGGGAGAAAGGAGTGTAGCTCCCATGAGTTTGAGAGAGTGAACAGAGTCCACACTAAAAGACACATCCCAAGGTTTTGCAATCCTATTGGTGGCACTTCAGTAAATATTACACCATTACAGAAAAAATCAGGACTGAACACTGAAGGCACTATAAATAAAAATAAACACCTTAAAAAGGGAAAGAAATAGGCTAAATCAGTATGTTTCAACATATGGTTTGTGTACCCTGTGTGGTGTACAAAATGATTGCGAAAATAGTAAAACACTTCTCCTCAAAAACCCACATGAGCATTCCTGCATATTCAAACAAACAAAATGAGAGAAAAGAAAAGAAGAAAACAAACAAAGTGTAGGCTAATTTTAACAGCCTTGTAAATAAGTCTAGAAACATCATGCAAAATGACCTGTGAATTTCTCAGAAACCAATTAGAGAGTCCTTTTAAAAACCCTGGAGTAGATGACCTTTTGGATAGGCTTTTCTCATCACTGATATACAAATATGTGATTTATAATGCAATCAGGGGATTGCATTAAAAAGTTAATGCATGCTGCTTGAGGATGTCACATACTGCATTGGGTGGTATAGATTATATTGACCATTTTATGTAATTTACTGTTATTTTTTTCACAGCCTGACACTAAGGTGTAGTTAAGCTCCTAATTTAATCATGTGCCTCTTAGCTTTATGGGATCACCATGCCTAGGGAAGCTGACATGATGATCCATTAAAAAGTCCGTTACATCTTTAAAAATTAAAAAAAAGAAGAAGAAATATTCTTGAAGGCATTAGGTTAGAAGCAGAAAGGGGAGAGATCATTTATGGAAAATCATAAACCCATTCAGATATCACAAGGAGACACTTTCAGATACAGACGTCGGGTTACTCAGGGGTCAACAGTCACAGCCAAGCATCACCTGCTCCTCTGAATCCCTTCTAATGGTCCTGGAAGTATAGGCAATCTTTGCAATTTTAAAAACAAAACCTAAGCCCTTGAATTTGTTCTGCAGAAGTCATGAATTTGGCTTAAGAATAGTGGCAATTAAATACAAACAAACCGACAACAAGCCCAAAAGCACTGACTGGGCTTCTTTTTATTTCTCTCTTCAGTGCTTGAACCATAGAGACTTGACTTTTCCTGTAGCCCGAGTACTAGCAACCAATTTTCTTTCTTGAGAAATAATTTTTGAAGAAATTTTTGAAGAATTACAGAGTTCCAGGAACTAGAAAATCCAAGCTCCCACAGTGTTCTTTGAAATACAGCAGAATTGGCTTCAGTTTATGCCATTAACACACCTGGAAAATTCAGAACCAAGATTTAAATCACAAAGATATTGGAAGGATAAAAAAAAAATCACCTGTAATAACTGGTATTCTGCTTGAATTATGATGTTGGTTTCTCTGTGCTGTACCACACTAATTCATTAGCAGGTTTGCTGGGAAATGAACTGAGAGAAAGGATATGGTTCCTGTCTTTTACATCTCATCAGCTAGGAAGTGATGAAGTGACTTTGGGTGGCCTGGCCTGGCCTACTGAACCTAGCAGACCACATTTTTTTCCCAGGAAGATTTAAATCCTTAAGCCCATCAGGAGAGGAGCAGTGAAGTTTCAGGCAGATGCGTGCTCTCAGGGAGGAAGGCTGGCTTCCTAAGTGGCCCTGCAAGTTGTCCACTGGAGAAAAGAGGGTATAGACTGTTGCCCTGCTGTGGGTATGTGAGCGGCTGCAGATGAGAGAAAGGTTCTCCCAGCAGAGACTTCAGCTGCAGCTTGATGCTGCAGAAATTCCCCACTCTGTGCCTCAAGTTCAAGGAAAACCTGCTTGGCAGGTGCTGTGCAAGGCTGGCAGTCTGTACCTGGCTTGTGAGTGGCAGAGGAAGAGAGATATGGGCTTAGCTGTAAGAGTAAATGGGAAAGGAACCAGCTGTGTGACCTCCAAACTCAGAGAGAAAGCTTTAACAGGTCTGTTTGGGTCTCTACCTCAGGACCAGCTGCATGATCATGGTTGGAGCAGAGATATGTAGCCCATTCCCCACCACCCAGAAAACTGTATCAGCCTGCTCTGGAGGGCAACAGGTATGCCTGAGAACTCGAGGATGCTGTCTTTGAGCAGATGCAGAATGGAGTTAGCCTTGTAATGGCAATGGAGGTAGGAGGGTTAACCAGGGAGTAAGGAGATAAAAATCCTCTCCTTAAAAGCATCCCTGAGATACAGTTAACTAGAACACACAGTTCCTGCTTTAGCACTGGAGTAGGAGTTGCAAAGCTTCTCATTTAGTGGTCTTGTTGGCTGCCCTTCACTACAAATTCAGGCAGGACATAATGGAAGCAACAGGGTAGTCACCAGCCAAGAAAATTAGAATAGTAGCAGCATCAAAGTGCAGTGCACTAGTATAATTTCCTGAAAATTATAATGCTTTGCAAAGAGTTAATATTTGTATTCATTATAGGTACTGAGGACCAATTTTCTGATGAGAATGCCAACAACTGGGATGTTATTCTTCACACATTCCTTCAGCAGCCTGGCTAAAATACTAGACCAGACAAAATAGCAGAGATGGTAAGCTATCTGTGCTCACTTTCCTATCTTTCTTGAAGATTCTTGTCTAATAAGAAGGAATCTATTCCTTTTTAAGGAAATCCTGTTCCATATTCTTATTCATACACAGACAGAGAGTGCAGCACTGACTAGAGAAGGGAATAATATTTAAAAAAAAACAACACAAATGGAACCACACAAGAAAAAAAGGGTGATTATTTATGTGCTTCTGTCCACTGCACCCACAATATGACATTTTTCAGAATTTCCTGCCATATTGTTAATGTATGTCTGTTTTGCGAGCAGCAATGGACTAGGAGTAGATTTGCTTTTGTCAAGAGTCTTTGCATAGACATTCTGGAGAGCTGCATGAACTCTCCTGCGTTGCTTTGCAGGTGGAAGATAGGCTATGTCATTATAAACATACTGTATAGGGAATGCTCAGCTGCAATCTTCCACCTATTTAATTGCTAGTACATAATTGTGAAGAAAATTCTTGCTCTTTGTGAAAACTCAAGGAAATACATTTGAGACAGATTTGCCATGAAAACAAAAAGTTGGCACATTGCTTTGAATTTTCATGGATTCTCATGTGCTGGCAGGCAATTTTCACAGGGATAAAAGGTCTTTGATCTTAGTGAATGGCTTCCTTCTATTTTCAATAATGCAATAAGCCATTTTCTTTTCTGGAAAAGGTATTTCCATAGAAATGTTTTGTTCAATTTGCTTTCACAGAACACTAGGAGTTAGTCAAGAAGTCAACCTAGCCAAAGGTCAGAGGGATCAAATGGCTTTAATTTAACAAAATCCTAATGAGTAACATAGGGGTTTAAGATATGTTTCTAACAAAAAAATTTGGCAAGGAGCATTTTATTGAGTTTTTGATTGGTTATGAAACTGGAATTTACCTTAGCTTTACCAAAGTTTGGAAGTAGTTCAACAATCTGGAGTTAAATTCTAAATAAATTTGTTGGACAGTTTCCATGCAAATATTTCTGGTCTGCAGCAGTCATTATGAGTTCTGACTGACTTTTGCATTGAGAAAATTATCCACATTTAAATTCGATCTTTAAAGCAAAATTTCACATCTTACCTACTAACCTCCACCATCTTGGAGTTCCCTAGCAATACTATTGCAAAAGAATTTGTTGGTGAGAAGGATTCTCTGTAGAACACAGCACATATTCAATTCATTATCACTGCAAATTTTTGTCCTCAGGTAGTCAGTAACTGGACAGACTAGTTTGTTCGAGGATC